>JANKKB010027250.1:0-10340 GCA_026225775.1 Bursera palmeri | reverse complement strand
CACAACCTGGAGGTCCATATAAGAGAACATTTGACCGCAACCGCAAAGGAGCTCGGGCAAAGATATTTGGGAACTTCGACGGTAATTCAATCATCTGAAATAGAAAAAAGAATTAACACTAGAAATCCTTAGGCATGTGCACCAGGTTTGAAACTGGGGACTATTGTAGACACTACAGCCTTTTGTCATTAGGAATATATAAGATAATAGACAATAGACAAGATACATTCCAATGGGATTTAAACCTCTGACTTCTTGGTTGTAAATCAAAAAAATTATCATTCAACTCACCCCTTTGGGTTAATTGATAGATTGATAAATGGTAAATAACAAAAGTACACAGGTAGTCATATGGCCAACCCAACCAACTCGAAAGTAACAAATATATTCCAGAGTTTTTAAAAAAGTTTTCTGGTTAAGGCAATTAAAAAACCAAGAAATGGAAAGAAAATGATTTAATCTCATGAAAGTGAAAAGAAAACTAAGGCACATAGCAAACAAATATAAAGAGAATACAACCATCCAAATCTTGTTCTCATAAAGAACAGTTAACAAGTTTACCAAAGTGTTTTGCCCTAGTTGCCCATCTAACTTGGATGCTAGAGGACCTTGGTCATGGCATTTGCCAATTACACAGGATAAACCACGATTTAACTCCAAAGATAGGAACTTCTATAAGTTACGAGTCAGAAGTTATAAGAAATAAAGTGTTCATCATTAAAGATCCTTAATGAATTGTCTAATGAATAAATTTGATGCCACAATGTTAAACATTTAAAATCTTCACCAATAAATGAACATGGGTACACTCATGTAGGACTCAAACTTCAAAAAGTCCAGAAATTTGTAAGATTATACCTCTCTAATTGCGTTCTGAATGTCATTAAGACCACCAACATCATCCCACCCAGAGCGACTGCCTTCAGGAGAAGATTTAGTAATGTCTCGCATGGCAACAGGAAGAAACTCATGCATAGCCTGTGAAAAATCTTCCCTAACTAAAGTGGGCTTTATGTGCTTTGCACAACCAGAATCCAAAGCAAGAAAACGGCCAACAGCAGAATGAACAGCTCTATCAACCAATATTTCCTGAAGAAACATATTCCTGTATATTAATAATTTAGATTTCAAGTGTAGAAAAATCATTAAGTAAAAATGCAATATTGACATATAATTCTCTTTTCATCATTCCCCGATCACAACCATTTTGAGGTACAATCAGAGACAGAAAATTCCGAGGTAATCATTAATATAGCAGCATAAGCTAATAGAATCAAAATAATGATTATGGAGATTAACAAGTTCAATATAGTATGCAGGCACTGAAATGAAAGATAGCATGCTAATTCTAACATTATGCATTTAAGAATAAAACAAGCATACGAGTATTTTAGTGCTTGTTGCATTGAAAATGACCAATTTTAAGAAAATCAAGCATATGAATATGTGGACCTATGCAAGTGCATTTAAGTACTTCTTTGAAATGATTTGAAATAAAATTTCACTCAGCATTTGTATCTTCCTGCAGATGGTGTTACCATTATTAGCTTTACTATTATTAGCTTCATATTCTATATAGCGAAGATTCCATGTCACCAATATATGATAAGAAAAGTATGCCTTAATGTCCCTACTTATGCAACAACTATCTAAAGAAGAAAGCAAAACAACATGATACAATTAAAGATAAAAACCTCAAAGTGACAAAATAAGAATTGATGCCGGCAACAAAAGAGGATCTTTTCCACTCCAAAACTAATTTAATATTGTCAATGAAAACTTTAAATTAGAAAATACCAGGTCATATGCATCATATCCATCACATTTTGAAGCCACATCTAGCAAAATTTCATCAGAACATTGTAATGAACGCCTTCGAATCTCATGCTCCAAAATAGCCTTCCGCTCCGAGGCAGCAGGAGCAGGCAGTTGCACATGGAAGTCAAACCTTCCTAATCAAATTCACAATTGTAAAGTCAAGAATACAGAGGAAAAAAATAAAATAATAATAATAATAACAAAAAAGGAGAAAAGACAATTTTGTGACTCAATTTCTTTCAATCCTAGCACAACAGTAAGTCGATAATAATCCTTGAAGCGAAGGGAGACATACCTGATGAGGTCAATATCTGTGGTATATTCTCTAGTGACTTTGCAGAGGCAACAAAAGCAATAGGACCAATTCCACATGAGGTCTTCCTCTTTTCCTGTTCCATGTACCAATGAAATTGATTAGCTCACTAAAAGTATTACAAACATTAACTTATTAATTAGATTTAGAAAACAACAAAAAACTATGCAAATGGAATCACCAAGAAGAGATATGACAAATGGTAGTCAAGTTTGTTAACCAAAAGAAAAAAAAAGGTGGCAGCTACTAAAATGTCTCAGTGCACAAGAGTGTCTTATCATCTTTTCAGTCTTTCCCATAATGGTTTCTCCTTACCTAAATTCAAAGTTTAAATTTCCTCATCTTCCTACATTACCCCTTCTTACACCATACATATAATTTTAATTGAAATAAAATATTTATAAAAAAAAAACCTTTAGTGAACTTACGCATAAGAAATTTTGGAAATCAAATAGAAACAGTGAGAACTTAAAATATGAATCCCCTTTTCCTAAATATATAAGCAGAAGAAACTTTTTGTAGGACAGAATAAGTCATTGCTTGAACTAAGACTCATAAAGGCAATGTACCATATTTTAGTTAATAGAATAGGACAATTCAAATATCAGGTCACTTAACCAGCTCAGCTCTGATACTATATCAAGTTATAGATGAAGCCCAAAGCTTAAGTTGATATGTATGAACTCAGCAATTGTATTTAAGTTCCGTCTATGATCAAATATCAAAATCTTAAGTTCTACTTGAAGCATTTAAAATTAATTTAATAAAATTCAAAATTACATCCTAAAAAGTTGTGATTGTATAACACCTTACTTTTGCACATTTTTCATACCAAAAAAAATTGTTCTCTTATCAAAAGAAAGTCAGAACACAATATTAAATAATCCTAATCAGCTAGTTTTCTAACATTCACCTCAATGTACATAAACTCCTTAAATTTAAATGAGTTCAGTGACAACAAAAGAATAATTAAAACAAAAAATTAAAAGTACAAAAAGGAGCTCCAAAATGACCACTGTAGCAAATGATAATAATTCCAATCTATTACCCCATATTCATCCATAATATCTGCAAGAAATTTAGTAAGCGCAATGGAAGAGGTTGAAGAATGAGATCCTTCTGATTCAGAAGAGGAGGAAATAATGCTATCAAGATCATCTAAGATGATGATAGAAGGAGCATGATCCAACGCTTCAGATATGAAATTAGAAAGTGCTTGACGAATGGCCGGACCCTTTTCTAAAGCAAGTCTAGAGCAGCATACAAAAACCCTGCACAAGCATTAGAGTAATTTATTCATGTTTCAGTTTCAGAACCTGACCTAAAACAATCAAATTAAAACAGGAGCGATGAAGAAAGATTTATATGATCCTGAGTTTACATCTGCTTAAATATAGCATTCCAGAATATTCATTAGCAATTAAGGAGAAAGAAAAGATAAGCAAAATAAAATAACTTCATACATGTGTGCCAGGAGGTCTTGACGTTCTTCAAGAAATTTTGCAACAGTGCTTGCTAATAATGTCTTTCCAGAGCCCTAGTGACAGAAATATATTGACTTTAATAGTGAACTAGTGCACTATCAGCTAAAAGAATGTAAATGACTATAATAAAGCAGCCGATAAGAAACAGAAACAACTGCTTCCAAGAATCTCATAAAGGGAGGAAAAATTCAATACTGTGTTCTATCTGATACTCACAACCGAAGGAACTATTCTACTAAAAAATTCATGAAGCAGATATGTAGTTATTAGTCACATGTTCCAGAAACTATGCCTTTAGTTCTATTTTTTTTTTTTTTTTTTTTTGACCCNTTATATTTTTTTTTTTTTTTTTTTTTGACCCCAAAAGCCCCTTGACCAAAACTGGACGTAAAAAGTCTAACCGAATACCAATATCAATTACTTATACATTTCACTCCTACATTATTGAGAACGATGAGAAGGGAAACTAGCTGAAATAAATTACCATGAGCCATGCCTGAATTGTGGGGGTTAAGGGTATACATTACCTAAAATAATTTGCAAAACTAAGGTACTAGGGTAAATAACATGTGCATAGAATAAAGACAAAGCAACAAATTAACGATTTCACAGAAAGCCAAACTATGATAATTGTCTTATCATACTACATGCAATAAACTTGAAACAGAGTACGTTACACATGAAAGCAAGAATTGCAAACTGCTAATAGTGTATTTGCAAACAACCACATTAAAAAGTGTAATGATCTTTTTATCTACAACTGACATGTCCAAAATTACAGGCAAGCAGCTTCTTCTTAACTGGTAAAACAAAAATGCCCATTTAGAATTCTTAAAAGACCACTTCAACTGAAAGCTTAAGCTTGTAATTTTGATCTTAACTTTAATATTTAGCCTCTAATACGTCCCACATCCCCCCGCGTGCAAGTATACAAGAGGCTCATACACATGCAGTAGGCCTCATAAGTCTCATTTGGATCTTAAGTGGGCCAAATATAACCCAAAAAATTACTTTTTAAATAACACTTAGGGATCAAAACACACGATCATTCAGTCAGTTAGCCTCTAATAAGAATATAAAAAGATGAACTCACAGGAGGTCCATATATAAGAACATGTCCAGGGAGAGGAAGATGGTTAGTACTGAACCACAGCCCAGAAGCAGGAGATAACAATGAGTCAATTCCTGCATGAAAGAAGTACATCAGATCAAACCAGCTTCTCTAAGAAAGGCAGGAAAAGTTATTCAGACTCAAATTAATGCATTCAATACATGTTGGCATTCAGTAGATATCAAGTAGAGTAATAGTAATTCTCCAATCCAGTTGTAAGTGTTTGTTAATGCAAGTCAGAGCATAAGAATCAATATTTTCAGCTATTTTCCTCTATAGACTATCATAGCAACCATGAGAAACTAAAATGTCCTATAACAGAGTAAGACTGCATATTGGCTGCTACAATCTCCAACCTAGCTTTCAGATGCCCTCATCATGTCAGCATACACATTTATGCACATGGCACATGTGTAGCAAGTAGGTTTAAGCACACAGCTAAAGAAAAGAACATGATGAAAATATCACGATCCATGCTTATAATGTAAAAAGGTTTCACAAGATAAAGAGTTATTTAACTGCTCAACCCACCGAGGCATAAAGAACCTTTTGGGAAAAGTACCTACTATTAATAACATCTGAAGCAGTTGTCCCCATCCAGCTCAACGAAGATAGATTTGAATTAAAGCCTTGGGTGGAGGCTCTCTCTTTCACAGAGTAAAAACATACAGGGTCACCAAAGTTCAGCTTCCCAAACAACTGGCCTACACTTTCCGGATTATTATTTTTCTTTTCTCTTTCATTAAATGTAAGCTCAAATGCATTAACTTTTCCACCATTCAAATATTCCTCGGTGACAGTCAGTACATAAAAGATTTCCACTCGCAGATTTCTTGTCTTATTTTTGTTCTCTAATGAGCCATTGCATGATGCATGTACCTTTCCATAAGTCCCACTGTTGTCTCCTTTTATTTCAAAGTGAAGAAAATTTTCATTTGACAAAACCAATGAATTAACTTCTGATCCTCCATTTGAAGCAACAACATCGAGCTGTGCAAGCAACCAATTACGGAAAAGATATTCCAAGCCCTTCTTATTATCAGAGTGGCAAGCAGTCTCGTCATCTTCTTTAGGAGAAGGTTCACTACAAAGAGCAGCAATAATTTCATCTCGGGCTGACCAATCCATAACATCCGTGTAGGAGCCTGAGCTACTTCTCTGAAAAATGTCCTGTTTCTTATAATTTTTATAATCAATGCCCTCCAGACCAATATCAAGAGCCTTATCCTTTCCCAACATCTTAAAGTGGCAAGGAGAAAGTGAAAATGCAGGAATTTCTTTCTTTACATCAATAATGCCGCCCTTTAAATAAACCCCTGCAGCGATAATATACCCATTTAAAAACTCAAATTGTTAAACAAAATAGTACAATTAGACTGTTGAACCATTAAAAGTTTAAACAATAGGATATCACGTACAAATTGTCAATCCTCTCCTTAAAAAAACAGCAACCTTATCTGACAGTTTCAACTAATTATAAAAGGGATGCAAACTGAAGCCAAAAAAGGACATCTACTCATGCAGATGCTATATTCATTTAAGTCAAACTAAAATGAGATCAGTAAAGTCCAATTGTCCACTGTAAAGGAAATATATCTCCTTGTAGGGACAAAAGGACATTCAGTATTCATGGAGAACGTATTCATGGAGAACTAACTCATTTTAAGAAAGCGTCATAAAAAGAATTAGTCATACAAGAAAATAAGGAAAATGTTCAAAAGGGGAAAAAACTGAGTATATGACCATTTAGATGCTTGGAGGAATCAACATACATGAGTGCAACCCCAAATTCATATAAAGGCAAAGACATCGAGCAATCATTATGTGTCCCTTAGCCACTGAATCTGAAATTAAAAGACGAACAATTGCTTGACGATCTACTTTCTTGCCAGTTAAAGTTCCACCTTTAACTTCCTTCAAAGTCGAATTGCTTTTCATTCTTAACTCACTGTTTTCTGGATTCTTCATGCTCTCTTTGGATGAGAATCTAGGCACTATAGCAACCAACTGAAGAGAATCTAATGAAAAACTTTTAGCTGTTTCTGGATTAATATAAGCAACAGAAGTGAGTGCTACTCCCAGCTCAAGACCTTTGACATAACATTTGTGGAATAATCCTTGATCTGAATCTTGAACACGCAAAAGTGCCTTGGTGATATTATTTCTTTTGTTAGAAGTTCGAGTACAAGAGTCTTCATTTTTCTTTGCATTGTTCTTGCGTCTCTTTGGAGCAACTGCAACTTCAGTTCCTGGTACAAGTTGCACTGCAAAAATCTCATAAGTTAAGGCATTATAAAACCAATCATAGATTAAAATCATCAGGAACTAAAGAATATTTCCTGAAAGAATATGACTCCAATTACTAATTACTCTATCCAAAAGAATTAAAAATAATAATAAAAAAGAGGTAGAGAGGGAGAGAGAGAATGATTGGACAGCATAAATTACCACAGAAAATGAGAACTTCAAGTTTTGAATAATCCTAACTCAGTGGCCAAAACATTCATGAATGGAACTGCTCATATTACTACCTTATACCCCCAACTTCTTTGTTTTTAAATAACAATATTGACTCCGCATAACAAAGCTACATATTTCATTAACTGGCAAACAATACCTTCATCCTCAAAGCTAAAATATAGAGATAGGGAGAGAAGAAATAGAATTGATTTTAACTATAGCAGATATATAAAGCAGAGAAAAAAAAATTTGAAAATGCACATGTAAGAGGAAAATCAGTAAATGGCGTAAAAGCAATACTCGAATGAAGTATAAATATAGTTCAAAGAAGAGCTTGGTAAATTTAGTACAATATTTTGATTCCAGATTTTAGCTCAACAGTCAAATATGTTATAAATGAAAAAGAAAATGTGGTGAGGTACTTTTGTAGTTTAATCAAGAGATAAACTAATGGTATATGAAACTGAGCTAAAGAAGTATGATTATACCTTCAGACCTTAGATTTTGTGTATTGTGGTGATATGGGGCTTAAGACAGTGATCTCAAGCATCAGAGAATCATCTCTGGTAGAAAAAAAGGACATTTTGGACACAACAGAAGCCATATCAGGAAGAACAATAACCATCCAGGGATGCTGCAAAATTATTGGAATAATCAAGTGTGTCAGCAAGTTGGCCAGCTTAAAACATTTGTTTCTCATTATGGCCTCCATTGCTTTCTCTTTCGAAAAATAGAATACTCACTCTAAAATATTCTCTCTACATATTTTATCACCCTCGACCACTCAAAAACTCTACAACTAAATGCTTTCACACCTGAAAGGAGTGTCAAAGAATTTATGTCGGCAACCTAAGTAGCACCTCTGAACCCTTGTGATGTCGCATTCCCAAGATGGTCATTACCACTCATCTAAAGATTTATAGATGAGATGCTTCTATGATGTTCAAGATCGGTCTTGAGCCACTATATCACCCCCATAAGCCAAATCTAGTGGTCTAGGAAAATATAACCATATCTGTCATTTTTCATATGTTCTCATCCTATCTTTTGATTAAACTACAAATGCATCTCACCACATGCTCATTTTCCTCAATCAGAACATACTTGAATGTTGAGCTAATTAGTCTCAGCATATGGTATTAACAAATTGCATTTTGGAAATAAACCATATCAACTTACCCACCGGTTTCCTGGGAAAAGTTGAAACCACAGAGACTGTTATGATAGTGCGGCCATGCAGCCACAAAGGAAATCTCATAGCTTCATGGACAATTCTGACCTGCATTGAGTAAAAGACAGGTTTCATAGAATCAGTACTGAGCCCCTCTTTCTTTTCTTTTTTTTTTTTTTTTTTTTTTTTTTTTGTTTTTTTANTTTTTTTTTTTTTTTTTTTTGGTTTTGATCCTACGAATTCAGTAATAAGTTTTATCTGGCAAAACTTCTGCACATAACTCAAAGGGCAGGAAAAGTTTCTATTCCAATAAACATATGAGAAAGACCTGTGATTTCCATTTCCGATTGAAAACTGTTATATGGGCAGTTAGAAAGAATGAAGATATATGAGCACCTGATTCAATATAGCAGCTTCAGCATGCTCTGAGTTAAGCTCCAAAACCTCCCAATCATCCTCAGTAAGAGGTTCTATGGTGACCAAAGTAGCCTTTGGCACATCAGATACTACTCGAACTTGTACAATCGTACTATCAACCAACGATATGCATTCTGCAAATTGTTTAGCAACCTAAAAAGAACAATGCTTGCAGTTAATTGGAAAGAAATGAGATATTTAAGGGTGAGTTTGAGAACTCCACAAGCGTTTTCATATAGCTGAAAGTACCTTTTGTGTTGTGTTTCATAAACAGAATAACTTTTTAAGAAAAGCAATTGATAGGCAATTTTGTAGAAGGTGATTTAAGGTGCTTCCACATAAAACAATAGTACTCAAAAGTGCTTTCAGGTGAAGCACTTCTACTTGAAAGTGCTCTCTGTCGTTGTTGAGAGAGACAAACAGTCATTTGAAGTTCTTTCTCGAGAAGCATTAGATAAGTTAAACATTTATTTTATCAGAAAAGCACTCCTCAAAAAAAGCTCTTAGAAGTTAGTAATCAGAGTACGGTGCTAGGTCATTAAGCAGAAAGCGGTTCATAGCGATTTCGCAGAGTGCGGTTCATAGCGATTTCACAGAAAGCGCTTCTTAGTGATTTCACAGAAAGCGCTTTTACTCGAAAACACTTCGAAAGCATCATAAATAGAAGAAATTAGAGCTCGAAAAGCGCTTCCCTATCTATTTCACAGTGTTGCCTAAAAAATCAATCAAAAGCTACTTTGACTTCCAAAAGTGTTCTTCCAACAACGCTCTTGATTTTTAAAAAACCGATTTCAGGAATTTCAAAAAAAAAAAAACTTTCCACGAAAACACTCCCAACTGAATCCCAAGTAGCAAGGATGTTGCTGTCCAAACCGGTCCCCGCAGAATTAAGAGTCCATTAACGTTGCCAGGCTAGCAACTACCAATGAATATGATGAATACTACGATACGGGGCCGGTTCAGCCCTTTGGATTAAAAAAATAAATGAGTAACTGAAGCCCCGAGTATTATAACTATTCCCTTCCCGGTAACGATAAAGGGGAAGCAACTAAGTAGAAAGAAAGAAACAGAAGTAAGTAGCGAGGAGGACACGTATACCTCGATGGAGGAAGAGGAGGAAGTGGCGCCAGACCAAGCAACGAACCACCGTTCATTGTTGCGAGAGCGAAGCTCGAGGGAGAGGACTTGAGGAAGAAGACCAGAGCGCGTCGACTGGAGCGTGTCGATTAACAGTAGAGGGAGCGACACGAAGCAATTATCCATGCCTCCAACTACTCTGACCTCCAACTCCATTGACGAGAAACGAAAATGCAAGCACCACTGAGTCTGAATTGCCTCGTGTCGTTTAAAGACGGATTATTGCTCGCGCGTGTGGCGTGTGCGCGTGTGGCGTGTGCGCGTGTCATAGAATCTGCCAAACTGATCGTTTCGCCCCTCCCGAAGTCCGTTCGTAAGATACATGACCCAACCAGCCGAATTTGCCTTTTTCTTTTGTTCTCTTTTGAAAACAAAAGGAAAGTTGACGTGATATACTTATTTTATGTAATTTTTTTATATTTAAAAATT
>JANKKB010027249.1:0-10339 GCA_026225775.1 Bursera palmeri | reverse complement strand
AAATTAAGATAGGTGCCAATGGGGTCTTCAAGCATAAAGGAAATCCACCAACTTGAAGCCTTCAAGCATAAAGGACTAGATCCACCAACTTGAAGTTTTCCACCATCATTTCCTTGGCATGAGAAATGGATAAAGGATAATAAACAAGAGAGAGTCTCTCTTCAACACACAAAGTGTTTTTTATTTCATAATTCATCAAAAGTCTAAAAGTCATTTTTACAATAATAAAAGAAGCCTTATATAGGAGGACTTCTACAAGGAAACAAAAGACTAAGTTAACCTTTAACTAGCACATGCAAATACAACATAATATTTTATATTACATAATGTCAAAAGTGGAAGGACAGTTAACCTCTCAAATAGGAGGCTATGTAATTCAATTAATTATGGGTCAATTGAATTACATTGCTTCCAATTAATAGGCCTTCAAAGCTTGATTCGAATTGAGCTTCATTGATATTCCAGAAGAGCTCTCTGATTGATCAATCAACAGGTGAGCAAGATCCGTCAATGGCATTTTCTGTAATTATGAGCAAACTCTCTGTCTTGATCTTGATTAATCAACAGGTGAACAAAATCTGTCATTGGCATTTTTCGTAATTCTGGGTGAACTCTCTGTTTTGATCTTGATTAATCAATCAGAGAATAAAATCACAAGATCTAAGCCAATTCTATACTTAGCCACATCATAGGCGGATTGGGCTTCATGCATTAAAATAACCTTGTGTAACTCTCTTACACTTTGACCTTTACAAACTTAACACAATGCTTGTAAAATACAAGCAAAAAGCTTACAACTAAAAATGACAAATACAAATGAAATTACAATAAATGACACTAAGAAAAATTACAACAAACTTATAGTAATTAAAGTTTAAAAGAGATTCTTATTTAGGAGACTATACAATCCAACTAATTAGTTTATAATTAGATTTTATAGCATCCCAATAATGAAATTAAATAATAATTACCGAATTTGAATTTAGGGACTCAACCTTGATCTTCTAGACTTGTACGGAAAGAAAAGTGGGATGCAATATGCATCAGGGTAACTTTAATTTTGAAGAAGTCTTTTTTAAAATGTAGTTTTAAGTAACTTTTGATTCAAAAATTTAATTTCTAAGTGCTGCAAATTTTCGATTTATATATTGATATATATAAAAGTTCTTACGTCGAAGATTTAAAGTAAGTTTGAGTAAAACAAAAAAAAAATAACGATATGCATTTTCCTTCTTCGTTTTTTTTTTTATGTTTTTTTAATTTCTTATTATTGTTTAAAATCGACAACAACCCACTTTTTTTATGCAATGCCATTTTCGTCGAACAGAATATTTCTTGAAGAAACTTCGCTCACAGCAACGCCTGGATTGCCAATGAAAGATATCCAGGAAAGAATCGTGGCTAGACTAAGGCACTTGGGGATAAACGTGAAGAGGATGAGCATCGTGTCATCTCGTTGGGTGGACCAGTCCCAGTGCTTCCTCAAAGAGTTGTTGGAATCGATGGAGCTGTTGACATGGTGCACCCTTCAACGGAGTATATGGTGGCGAGGACTTTGGCAGCAGCGCCTATGGTACCAAATGCATTAGTGCGGTGCCTCAACGTCGAAAGAAGCATTTCAAATTTTCAGGAAATGAATTGTCCGCTGAAGTTTGGAAAGATTTATGGCCCATGCACAGGAGGAGGAGATTAAAAATTTTGATAAAATAAATATATTAAGTGTAAAAATATGAATGTATACAAATTTATTTAATATCTATTGTAATTTAAAGAGTCCAAGTTAAACTTTTATCCTTAAGCCCCAATTTTTCGTGAGACAACCTGGGCTGTGTTCATCCTAGTTGAAATTTTCCCGTAAACAAGTAGAATACTATATAGTTATTGAAGATCTTGGATTGCAAATATATTAGTGAGAAAGAACAATTTTCTTTCTTACATGTGAAAACCAAAGTTGAAATAAAAAAATTTCATATTTTCTTAAAATAAAACTAAAAACATGTAAAACTCTTGCGATATTTCGTTTAAATAATCCTTAGATTTCTGTTCCAAATTATTCTCATTACTTCTATTCTCTAAGATTGTTTTCAAATATATTATATACCTTCAAATACATTTTGTAAAATGCTCTTAAAACAATTACACAAAATATTAATCAACATATATGTTAAGTATGTCATTTTACCTAAGAACTTAAGCTAGTAGGTGCGGACTCAATATTAGTTTTATATTTCAATATACCCCCTCATGAACAAGAATCTCACGTATTTTTATATGTGAATCGGACGTCACACATCTCTTTTGATTTTGGAAGTGAAAAAATATATAATTCTGATATCATGTTAAGTTTATCACTTTACTTAAAAGCTTAAGCTAGTAGGTGCAAACTTAATATTAGTTTTCTACTTCAATAGTATATAATCTATATATTTGTAAACAGCCAAAATTATGTTTTAGTTTAAATGTAAGTAACATTTTATATTTTATCTAATTTTATTATTATTATTATTATTTTTAAATCTAAACATGCATGCTAAATGATGATCAGTTAATTTGGTAACGATAATGTATCATATTTTAATTTTAGCTAGAACTCAACCTAAGAAAGTGTCAATATTCGATTGAAAACTTTGAGTGTGTGTTAGTCGGCTTTGCCAATTAGGGGCTTGTGGCGGTCCCAAGTGCATTATCTATAATCGAATCGAAAAAAATATCATGATATGTGACAGCAACATTCACATGGGTGATATGATACATAGAATTTCTACATTATTGAATAATTCATGAAGTGACATGACACATTTAGATTTAGATATATGAGACTATAGGTATTCGTTAAATGTAATAATAACGATAGAGTTGTATAGAGTATATATACTCCTACTAATTTAGAGGTATATTATTTTCATATGATTTTAGACAAATTATCATCTTATATCAATATAGACAACGTTCTATCTTGTATTTATAATAAATGTTCTGGTTGATAGTAACTGAAATCTGAATCCCGTCAAGCAGGTAATATATATATCAAAGGCATGTGATGGATAGCTCACATTTTGCTCATGTACTTTGCTTAAATTGACAACAAGTATGGGTTGCGTTACCTGCTTTTGCCATCCTCGTAATAAAAGCAAGGCTTATTTTGCTTTCATCACCCTCGAAGCACGAGTGGTCATCATAAATCGATAATAAGCCTCATAACCACACGTTTTTCTCATATATCAATTTCCGTATTTGATAGAGACGAAATAACACATATGTGCTTGCTTGTCGGATCTAAGTTCTTGTGATAATACATATATATTTTAATATATGTATGCGCGCAGCTTACCTCGCCATGCAAATGGATCGCACCCAACTGCGCTGCACCACGCGCCTATTGAGCGCATGCTTAGCTGGTTTGAGGTTGCTTGGGTCTACTTGTTTACTATTCACGCCTTTGCTTTGGCCAAAACTTGGCTCCCTTTGGCAACAAGATTTTTTCTTCAGCGCTGTTTGGTCCTTACTCTGCCCTTTTTTGGTAATCTAGGATATGATTTTGAATCCTTTCTAGTAAGTGGAGATATATCCATTAACATTTGATGTGGCTCACGCATACGGCATACCATGTGATCACGTTTAAAACCACATGCTAATTCAAAGTCTAAGCGATGATGACATGTAGTACTTATCCTCTCGATTGAATTAACTAATTACAAATTTACGTTGACGTCATTTTGAGCTTCATATTCTTTTGTTCCGGTCGTGAAAATGGGAGATAGAAAATGACCAGAGAAGAAAAATATGAAATGATAAGTCGAAAAGCTTATTATGATCTCAATCAATCAATGATTCACTTGTCTCCATTTTCATTGGCTCAGATAATTTACAAAATTAAACAAATGTGGAGTCACTTGATTGCTATTTAATCAAAGTTTTTTATCTTATTATTAAAATAAAAATGAAGCTCAAAGCCGCAGTCCACGTGTCAGGATTCAGACCACAAGGTGTCAAGTGTGGTGCGGTTGGGGATGCCACGCTGGCATCCTCTGAAAATATCTGAATCAAAACTAGATAAATCCCAACACGTGTCCCTCGTGAGTGGACCCCATACGTGGACAATCAAGAAGACACCATCTGCGTGCCGCCCTTACTCAAAAAATCAAAAACAGTGGCCCAAATTGAGCCAGCTCAGCAAGAGGAAGCATAGACCAATAGCGGCCCACCTTTTGATCTGAGTATCAAAGAGAGAGAAAGTGTTATACTAAAGGAAGATCTTTTTAGCGGCTGTAAACCAAAGTCGGATATCGACCTTGAGGCGGTTTCTGGTGTATTTGCTTTAAAAGAAAGGATGAGGTTAATTGGATAATAATTTTACTACAAAACATTTTCTTCCTTTATTTATATTTTTTGGTTCTCTTTTTTAAGTTGATAAAATTCAGTTATTTTTACCAGCAAATTAGGGTTATTGTGCCTGTTCTGCTGAAAAGCAGGCTTTATGAGAATGGGTGAAGTGTTAGTGAGCAGTGAAGAGGAAATGGAGATAGAGTTGGAGAAGAAGGATGGATCGTCAGAGGTGGTTGGGTGGGACAGATTTCTACCAAGAATGGTTCTGAGAGTTCTACTGGTGGAAGCAGATGATTCTACACGTCAGATTATATCTGCTCTTCTGAGAAAATGCAGTTACAGTGGTATTCATTCCTTCGTCTGTTCTCGTTGTTCTTTTTCTTTTTTTCAATGACTGTGCGCTGTTTTTGAGTCCTTTATGTGCAATTGAAGAATTAGTTAGTTTTGGAGAGTTGACTTTCTAAAATGGTATATATCTGATAAATTTCAGATTTGCTTAAGGATTCAAGATTTTCAGTAAAAATATTTCCATTCATAGGAGAAGAAGCCTAGAAATCCTCATCACTTGAATTTTTTTTATTTTTTTATAAAAATAAAAAATAAAAAGAAAAAAAGACATGCTCTTTGCTTTATAGAATCGCCTCCTCTGTTAAACCATTTTGAATCTGTCAACTTTTGTTCCTCGAGGCTTATATGGGAAAGATATTGACTTCTCAAAGCTAGTCTTCTGTCGCCTTGGAGAATCCAACGGTGTATCGTTTGCATTGTCTAACTTGTTCTGTTGTATTCCATGAGCAAAGCATTTCTTTCCTTCATTCCCTGAAACTTTTTGCTTTGCCAGCTACGACATAAACAGCACATTTATTTCTTCACAATTGCATAAGGACTCTCTGCTGCCATTTAGAAGAATAGGCTTCTTCATTGGCCTCTTCTCTTTGTTACACTCCTGCAATTTCTTGTTTGCTTCTACCTGCTAGGCATACAGCTTGTATGGTAACAGGTAAAGCACAACAAGCCCACCATTGGACATATATTAGTATTGCTGCATCTCCTAGTAGCAGCATCTTGGTCAAAGAAATATGGCTGGCCCACAAGATAGCGGATCAAACCCATAGGAACTGAATTACTTGTCAACTCATTAGAACAGAGACCAATTTCCCAGGGAGCATAGCAAGAATGATTACCGGTGATAATGACTTAATAGATCATGGCAACCCAATGACTTTACTTAGGTAGCTCCGAGTTTGCTTTTCTGGTTGTTTAAGTAGCTCAGGTTAGTGTTTCTGGTGTTCTTAATGGATAAACAAGTTTCTAATGTATTTACGAGCCTTCATAAAATTTATACAATATGGACATGTTGGGAGAAATTGTTACTGTGGATAATTTGACCTCGCTGGTACATAGAAGACTGAAGCTTCTGCACATCATCCTCATTGTTACAGGGGATTATATGGATTGTTGTACCTCAGATTCTACTTTTGGATATTGCATATGTATATTCTTTTATTTTGATATGATGCTTTTTTGTTTTTCATGTTGGGAAATTGAAACTTAGCAGCACACATTTGTGTTTGTTTAAGCAGTTTCTGCTGTTCCTGATGGGTTAATGGCATGGGAAACTTTGAAGGGTCGACCCCATAACATAGACCTTGTGCTAACTGAGGTGGAGTTGCCATCAATATCTGGATTTGCCCTTCTGACTTTAGTCATGGAGCATGAAATTTGCAAGAAAATTCCTGTCATAAGTATGTTGTTGCTTTGACTAAAATGTTATTCGTGTCAGCTTCAGTGCCTTTTCTTGATTGGTAGAAGCTAAACATGTTAGCATTTCTTTTTACCCCATGTAGTGATGTCATCGCATGATTCAATTAGCATGGTTTTGAAGTGCATGTTAAAAGGTGCAGCTGACTTTCTCATTAAGCCTGTTAGGAGAAATGAACTGAGGAACTTGTGGCAGCATGTTTGGAGAAGGCACAGTGTATGTATAATCCTTCCACTTCGCATTTGCAATTTTTGCTGAATGTTTATTGTTTCATGTCTCTAGTTGAGCATAAACTTAAATGACATCCCCCCCTTTTTAAAATCAGCTGCGTGATGGACTCATTCCTCAAAATTTACCCATTATACAACCTAAAGCTGGAGCAACTTCTGAAAACAAAGCCGCAAGCAATCATTCTAGTGATTCAAAACAGAAAAGTAAGGAAAGCAGTGATAAAGGGAGTGATGCACAAGTAAGTATTATTTCAGCTTCTAGCTGCTTTAGTAGTGATATGAGGCATTTGGTTCTGCTTATATCATTGTAAGATATATGACGTAAAGACTTTTAGGTATGTCAATAGCTTTTGCAAATTTTGTGCTCACGTCTGCAATTTGTAAGAAGTCAGTTTCTGCTGCATTAGCAACAGCCAAGGAGAGTCATAGTTGAAGTGTAACTTATGACTGGCAAATTGTCAAGTAAATTGTTGCTGTTCTCCCTCCCTGTAAATGCTGATTTTCCAATCTTCAAGATGAGCAATAAGTTTCTAGGAAACATGTATACAGGATCGTTAATTAATGCATATATCAGGCGACTTATAGCTTGAGGAGAATTTCTTTTCCCAGATTAGGTTCGTTTCATGAAGTTTCACACAGAGCCTGCATGTTTTTGCCACCTCTTGTGCAGAGCTCTTGTACATCGCCTTACTTGGAAGCTGAGAGTGCGTACATGCAAAATATGCAGGATCTTTTAAACCTGAAATGTAGGAGCTCTTCTAATTTGAGCAACAAAGACATGAACAAGAATGATGAGTGTGTCAAACTGGAAAAAGAATCAGTTGGCCCTGACAGTAAAACTGGTGGTATGTCATTTACCTATGTATCTGTTTTCATGAGTTTCCATGTTTTCTCCTTTATAATGATTAAATAAAGATTTCATCTGCTGTGTTGCGAGTATTAACAATAGGGGCATCAGATGAGCTAATTGTTTCAGAAAAGTTTAGATCAGAACCAGAGGCAACACCTTGCAGTGAAGCTTATATATCAGCTGTCTTGAGAGTTGAAGAAGATTCTGCTTTTGATAAAGCAATGCCTCAGGGTGAAGGAATGGAACCTAAAAATGATAGAGGAAATTCTAATATTACTAGTGGGATTCATAAATACAATGATGAACTGATTGAACCTTCTCAAGGAGCTATTGACTTGATTGGCAAATTTGATAATATCCGAAAATCTACTAATGGACAATCCACTTTCAGTGATGGCATAAACAAGTTTGAATTTGCTCCACGATTGGAACTTTCTTTGAGAAAATTTGTTTCCAGTAGCTCAAAAGACCAAGGGACTGATGAGAGGCATACCCTGAACCACTCTACTGCCTCAGCCTTCTCATGGTGAGTTTGAATTAGATGATATTCGGTACTCTTTACTGGGTGATTATTGATTGATAATTTATATTATGAAACATGAATAATCGATTATTTCATCTGTTACCCTGTTGAAAGGTTGTTTTTTCAACTCCAGCCATTAACATCACGTGATACTCCCAAGTCTTGACTCAGTCAACTATAATTCCTTTAAATTAAAATTTCAACGAAATTTAAATTAGTGATGATTTCATCTTTTTGCATCATTTCTTTTTGGAATGTAGCTTTGCTCCGAGTCTCTGACACCTAGTTTATGACTTCCTGTTTGCAGGTACAACAATGGTAAGACATTCCCAACAACGGGGGGGAGTTTCCCCAAATTGAAGGATGACGCATGTAAACCCAAAGAAGTTCTTTCTAATCAGCTCTCTGACAATGCCACCGGTACCTCTCAACCTTGTGGTGCTACGTTGAGTAACAGTCAGGATTATATGACTTCCCTGGTCATTGGTCAATCTGGACAATCTGGAGTCACATTTCCAAGGGCTCAACTTGGGCTTATTCCTGTCCCAGGCGTGAGGTTTGATAATATTTGTGCTGGATATACTCATGTATTCCCACCGCTATTCTATACGCAGTCAGGTTTATCTGGTGCATGGAATACAAAATCTCACTGCCAGCGAGAACAGTCTCCCTTTCCTTCATGTACCTCAGTTCATCCCAACCCTGATACTCACAACTTAGAAGGTTACCAAAGATCTGATGAAACTACCAATAATTCTATTGACCAAAATGTGTGTGAGCATAACAACATGGAGCCTTTGGAGGAGCTAAGACATATTTCCCCTGCTGCTGGTCAGAGTGCTTGCAGCAGTTTATGCAATGGTTTTGGAAATAATCATAATGCTGAAACATATGGAGCTGGAGGTGTTTCCAGCAGAATAGATGGAAACACCACATTATCAGATCCAGTTGAGAAGGGAACAGGTCCAGAGAGTCGGAATGGAGGAACTCTCTTCATTCATGATGGATTCAGAGGCATGGATTCTCAACGCTCCAGCCGAAGGGAAGCAGCTCTGACAAAATTTCGTTTGAAACGTAAAGATAGATGCTTTGAGAAAAAGGTATACTTACTATTTTTGCCATGTGACCCGGCTTCGTCACACTCGTGCTCTATTAGTTCTGCACTGTGACTGTTCGTTTCAATTGACATTTTTTCTGATATCCTGTGTACCCTGGTAGTTTAATTAGATGGGAAGTTGACAAAACCTCAGAAAAATATTAGGGTGGCCGTTCTCTCTGAGAATAGTAAAAACCACAGCTGACCTCCATATATAAACTGACATCTGAATTATTTGATGGCCAAATCTTTGCACAGGTTCGATATCAAAGCAGGAAAAATTTGGCAGAGCAGCGCCCCAGAGTGAAAGGACAGTTTGTTCGTCAAGTGCGAAATGACACTACATCCACAGTCAGTAATGCTGACGCTGGTCCTTGATTTGGCCCGCCTTCTCAACCTGACTTTTCACGCTTTCTACAGTGCCTTGATTCTTTTTTGATCTGTGAGTGGTGCATCTCATATCTACCATGAATGAAGATTTTGAAGGACGGCTAAAGTGATCATGCGAGAGCTTCAGATGCTTGCAAAAGCTTCTTTAACTTTTGCTTGTGTGAGGAAAAGAAGAGGTACTGTTGTATTATCTAGCTAGGTTCTTGAGTTCTGCTATTGAGAGACTCAAAACTGATTATAGTTAGGCAGGTATTTGTATAATAATAGTTTGGTTTTATATGTTACAAAGGGCTTGATGTTTTAGGTCTCCTCTTAGAGTATTACTCTGCTAATTTTCTTGTTTGTTTTATTCGTACTCTGCATTTTGCCCGTGGCTGAAATCTAATTAGCCACTTAGGTAATTGGACTTTGGATTTCTTTGTGTAGCTGTAGCAGTAGCTGTCCACGTATATATTCATTCCTGGAACTTGGGAAAATTATTATTTATTTTGATTCGTAACTTCCTCAATTTATAAAAATATTTAAAAAATCTATATATTCTTATTTGCCACGCAGTTGATATCTCGAATAAATTCCACTTCTTTTGTTTCTAAAAGATAATTAGTAATAACTTGTCTCTTAAGTATTATTATTATAAGTTTGTCATATAAAACAAAAAAAAAAAAAATCAATCAAATATGATTCAGTTGTCAGTGTTAGGCAAACTAGAAGTCTAGAACCCTTAATTGTAAGTAAATTATTTGAGCAATAGTTGACTATCATATTCAATGGTAACTAATAGTGGAAGCAATTTAGTCAGTTTATTGAAAAGAATAGGGAAAAGAAAAAGAAAGAGTTACTGTGTTTCTGGTTACTGGGCTGCGTAAGCGTATGTAAAGCAACAAGAGCAATAGCGCTAGGGCGTGGGATCTGACGAGGCCGGAGCCAATGAAGGCGAAACATGTAAGGAAGGTAGGACGCAGCCACCTAAGTTGTCGAAAGAGTCGGGGTCTGGACTCCAAGTCCGAACTTATCCAAATGTCAGTGCACGGCCACTGCCTTTTTCCCCGCACAGATAAAGGAGTAGTTGGGCCCCTCTTGCACAAATCTCCAAATAAAAATTTCGGTTCCGCGTGGCAACTCTGAAGACTTTGATGCCTGACTCCAAGGGCTCTTTGTAAAT
>JANKKB010027247.1:0-10338 GCA_026225775.1 Bursera palmeri | reverse complement strand
AACACCGTGAACATCTCCACCGGAGCTTCCATACTCGCCGCTGCTTGTGGTGCCAAAGTTGCCAAGGTGACAATCATATTCATCCTTGAGTATATATATATATATATCTTATGTGATATTTAAGCCAAATTTGGGATTGTTTTAGTTCTCGATGTAATTGATTATAATTAATTTATAGAAAATAATTAATATTAGTTGAAAAGCAAAGAAAAAACACTATAGTTCTTGACTGGTAAATTTTGCTTTTAAAATCAATATAGCTATTAGAGACAGTAGATATATAAGTTTAATAAATTAATTTAAAGAATTGGTCTATGCATGCTTTTATTTTATAAGATTTTTTTTTTCTTTTGTAGGGATAAAAGGTATTTCAATAAAAAAAAATAAATAATATTTAAAATTTAACAGATGTATTACGAAGTAATTTAAATTTAATCAATAATTATTGAAGTAGACCAATCAATCATTAAAAATTAAGAAAATGAAAATTATTGTCATACCAGTGCTGAAAGCACATTGAAATGATCAACAGTAGCCATTTTATCTGACCATAACACTGGTAGTGGTATTGGGCTGATGGGCTGGGCTGGTCTGGGCTTTGATCTTTGACCTTCGGATTTCTCTTCATTATGAATAGTCAAAAGCCATGTCTAATATCAAATGAGAGTAATTTATCTAATGTTTGTTAATAGATTAGTTATTTAATTAAATAACGTTAAAATAAAGTTAAATTTGAGATATATATATATATATATATATATTTTTTTTTTTTTGTTTTTGTTTTGGGGACTTTAAAAATTATAGTTTTACATAATTTCTCTATAAAAAGTGATGTCTATTTGCTNTAAATTTGAGATATATATATATATATATATATATATATATATATATATATTTTTTTTGTTTTTGTTTTGGGGACTTTAAAAATTATAGTTTTACATAATTTCTCTATAAAAAGTGATGTCTATTTGCTCAATCTAGTGCTCTTTGACCAATTTTCTAAATAAATCTACTATTTAATTAATTTTTAATAATTTTTAGGTGGGTAAAAACCACCACCAAATTTGTGTAAATAATTATAGCTATTTGTTGTTTTGCTTCACAGCATGGAAGTCGTTCTAGTTCTTCTGCATGTGGAAGTGCTGATGTGTTAGAAGCTTTGGGTGTGGTTATTGACTTAGGCCCAGAGGTAGGTGCACTGTGAATCAAGTTATTTATATAATTGGATAAAAGATGGCATATCATTTGTGTTACATATCATTTTTATCGAGGATTTTCTTTTCATATGAGCTACTTTGAGTTCTTAATCTATATATATAAACTAAGGTTTACATATAAATTAAGATTTACTTTCTCTTCATATAAAGTATTGTAAAAATATATCCAAATTAAAAGGAGTTTTTAAAGATCGACCTTCTTTTGAAAAATTTAAATGTTATAATCTTATGTTATTTAACAACAGATAATATTGGATAATACCTAATATGTGTTCGAAGATATCCGATATCAAGTGTCAAGCGTTCAATGAGTTATAAACATCAATTTTTCAAAAGATTGTCAATTTTCAACTACCTCTCTTAATCTTTGTCATTTTTTTTTTTTTTTTAAATTTCCCCTTTCATAATCTCTTTATTAAAGTATGCCCTACATTATTTTCTTTCTTTGTTTGCTTGGATTCATTTTTGCTATTGGAAACTCTACTTCTTCCCATAGTTATTACTTGGAACTCAAAAAGATATGATTCACTTTCATGGCTTCACATTTAAAAGAGCTTTACTGATGAAGGAAACCATTAGAACATAGTTTTTACGTGTAACATAAGCGATTGGTTTGTTTATTTATTTTTGGAAACAGAAGGTAACAAGGTGTGTGAAAGAGGCAGGAATTGGTTTCATGTTGTCTCCAGAGTACCATCCTGCAATGAATATTGTTCGGCCAGTGAGGAAAACGCTTAAAATAAGAACTATTTTCAATATTTTGGGCCCTATGTTGAATCCTGCAAGGGTGCCTTTTGCCGTGGTTGGTGTGTACACTGAGGACTTGGTAAGTGCGTTTGTAAACATGTAGATCATGCTCTTTTGTAATAACTAAATTGCTCTCTTTTTGGTTGCATTGCATGAAACTGGAGTTCAGAAAGCTTTACTCTCTTACATTGAAAATCATTAGTTTGAAAAAGTTTCCTGTACCATTTGCTGCTCTCTATATTTCCAGAAATGTTTTAGGCAATTAAGTGTATCCCTTGGTAGCTTGAAGACCGTAACAATTGGTGAATGAGCTTCAATTTTTTTCTTTATTTTTCATTTGCTTATTAGGTACTGAAAATTGCCAAAGCATTGCAACGATTTGGCATGAAAAGAGCATTAGTTGTTCACTCAGAGGGCTTAGATGAGATGAGTCCCCTTGGTAAGATTCTTTCTTTTTCAAAATCAGATATGTTCTTTTAACAAATATATAGATTATTTTAGCTCCCCTGCACTCTCCTTAGCATTTTTTATTGCCTTTTTTTCCCCAAAATTTGTGCTCATACATCTAATTTGATTCACACACAAAATGATCCGAATACAGGACCTGGACTGGCGCTTGATGTCACCCCAGAAAAGATTGAGAGATTCTTATTTGATCCATGTAAGATCTTGTCTCTGATCTTTATTTATTTCTCTTTAAATTAACCAAAAGAATTAGTAAAATTATCCTCAGCTGAGTTGAACTTGTTTCTGGTTTGAAATAGTTTCTATGCGGTATAAATACTTGAATGTTCTTCTAAAATGAGTTTGTTGATTTGATAGTGGAGTTTGGCATTCCTCGTTGTACTCTCAATAGCTTGCAAGGTGGAGGCCCTGAGTATAATGCAAAAGTCTTAAGGAGGGTACTGTCAGGAGAGAGAGGGCCAATTGCAGATGCATTTGTTAGTTTTCTCCTCTTACACTCTCAACTCAACTGAGTACTACCTCTGTTTCCTTTATCTGAAATTACACTAGTTTTGAAGGGTTTTTAAAAAATTACTAATTTTCAGTAAATAATGGTTTGCATGAGCAAAATTGCTTCTCTGCACATCATGCTATCGTGTACCATTTAGCATCTACGAAGCATCATCTAACGCATTATTGATCAGCACCATCTAACATGTTAGACAATACCATGGTGTGGGCTAGATGGTGCTAGACAAATTTAATCATAGACATACTATGAAAGACATTTAGATCAATCTAAGTCAATAATCGCCGAACCAATTTTACTAAAATCCCTTGTAAGGAACTGAATTTCAATCTGACAACAATTGAGCAGATCCTAAATGCTGGAGCTGCCCTTTTGGTCAGTAGCCATGTGAATAGCTTGGCTGAAGGGGTATCCTTGGCACGTGAAGCACAAATATCAGGAAAAGCTCTTAAGACTCTGGATTTGTGGATAGAAATCTCCAAGGTAGTTCAACATGGTTTGACTTGATTGCCTCTCTATGGATTGAAAATAACCAATATATGTTGATTTTTTTCACTCAATTCAATGCAGAATATGAAAGAAGATATGGCAGACTAAAACAAGATAGATGTTGGAGTTGTTGGGCCGCCAGTGGATCAAAGGTTAGCTCATTGTATACTCAATGCTCATCTTTGTAAATAATTAAAATTATTTGAGAACAGAATGTGAGAAAATTGGGATGCTTTATTTCATCAGATTATTGTACATTTTTTGAGCGTGCAATGTAGCATATGTTATGAATGAGTTTGTACCGATAGTTTATATATGTATTATGCTAATCTTCTTCCTCAACTTATATTTCTTACCGATCCTCATTCAAATTTAATATGAACCATGATGTATTATCAAAATTTGTCGCCAATATAGACCTTTCTCTTATCATCTTCTACTCAATTTTTATCCACAACATAACGTCAACAACCATTTAACACAAAATCAGCGGTACAATTATCAGGTAAAATTTGGCTATATATCCGAGAACCAGTAACAACTAAAGACTGAAGTTGATTGTCAAAAGGACTTAGATGAACTTGTAATGGAATGAACACTTGTAGCTAAATAATATTTTCTTCATCTGATGGTCTCAAGCTTATATGAGTATTCATAGAATGACTTGAGTAATATACTTGCCACTTCTCAACTGGAAAATGTACAGGCAATGTTTGTCAGGAGTTGAGTGATGAGTGTTATGCGTTTTGTGTCTTTCTCAGCCTTTGTATGTTGCTTGCCAGAAGCCATCTTCGGTCTAAGAATCTATGTCAGAGCAAGCTTATAGTGGATTCTTCAACGTAAATGCTAGGAAACTAGACTAAATTTCAGAAATTTTTTAGATGAATCGAGCATTTGAGTTCTGATATATAATAGTGAACAAGCAAAGAAACTTGGTTTGAAGTATATCAGCTAATTTTCAAAATCCATCTTATAATTTATCGTTTAGTAAATTTGGAAGAATTAAATTCTTTTACAATAAATGTTTATATTGAATTTCAGAAGTATAAACTTAAATTTACTAAATATATCAATACTTTATTATAAATTTAGGGTTTAATATATTTATTGAATAAAATATTTATTTACTTGTAAAATCATGTCTAATTTTGTCATTATACTTTCTTCATTTTGTTTAAAATTACTAAACATGTACATATATACTATTTTCAAAAAACTAAAACAATTTTGTCAAATTTTCAACTGTTTCTCCATTTCGAAGGATTTTTACTTGTCCAAGCGTTTATTTGTTAAGAAGAAATTACCCACTTCGTAGTATTAAACCGATCAATAATTGATGAAAATTATATATAATTTATTCCAACTAAGCTTTCATCTTGTTAATCTATAACACCTTAAAATTATCATTATAATAATAATCTATGCATAATAAAGATTTTAATTTGCCTCCAAGTGGTTGGTAGTTTGCTTACAAATTTTTCTTCACTAACAAACGGCAGAAGCTACCTAGCTAGTCAAGCACTTATTCATTATTTGCTCACTACATGTAAATTTTGGTGCTTTTAATTGAAATCAATTGGGTACTTCGGCTGCTTATTTTCCGGAGAGAAAAGCCCCCAGCTTTTCTCCAATTCATTATCTTTCTGATTCTCATCAAACATAGCAAACAAATACGTTTCTATGGCTTTTCCAGGCCTCCGTGGAGTCCCTCTTTCCTTCACATGCTGAATCACATTCTGGTTGTAAGTTTTTGCATTCTCTACATTCGTGTCCTTGCCGGCAGCCGTGGGCCAACCGGTCTCCGACACAACAATCTCCAGAGAACCCGCTCCGGCCTTCTCAAGTGCAGCATAAGTAGAATCCAACATGGCATCAAAAAGGTTATGATAGCTATTTGGGGGATCTGAAACTTCAGTTTGAGCTGTAAAGAGTGCATAATCTAGAGGAATGTCTGAACTACCAGCATAACCGAAGTAAGGGTATAGATTCAACAGCAATGGGGCTCCTTTGCTGTTCAGGAAGCCAATGAGAGGATCAAGAATCGGTTTATAAGCTGGGTTGAATTCACCATGTGATGGAGGAAACGAGTTTGTCACAGCTCCTGACTCAATAGCTGTGGAGACTTTGATTTGGTCTCCCAGGCCAGCTGAAGAGATGGCGTTCTGTATCTTTTCCATGGCTGGAACTAGAAACTGAGCGAAATCATGTTCTGGTTTCACTTCATTTCCCACGGCAATGTATCTGAATTTGACATCGCCGTAGTTTCTGACATTGTTTTGCACCCAGGTGTCTGCTTCACCTTGGTTAGAAGCAATTCTTTGCAATTGATCGTTTGGAACACCTAGCATGAGCTCAATGTTGGAGCCTCTGAGGGCTTGGAGAGCATCACCGTTTGGATCATAGATTCGCATTCTTCGGATGTTGTATTGATTGTAGAGAGCTATGACTTCTGGCTTTGTTGGCAAGTTATCGCCACGCATTCCATAGCAAACACCTATTTGTGCACCTGCATCAGAATCGACAAAGATTTGCACATTTTTAGCCCTCCTTTATACTATACACACATTTATACAATACCAAAAAATCCATCCATATTCTTCTTGTTAATCAAATTCTAATAAACCAAATTGAGGACATTAATTAATGTTTAATACTAACATGAAATTGATAGGGTTCTAAATGTCCCATTGTCTTAGGGTCATCAAATTTATACATAGTTAATACTAATATGAAAGGACAAAGTTTAAAATATATAAAATAATTTATGGAAACAACCAAATTCCAAAGGATTGTTTTAAAATTTAGATAAATCTTTCTTTAATTTTTAATTGTAGACAATTGACCTGTTGATAGGTTGTTGGGTGTTCACTCATCAGAAACATAAATAAAAACATTAAACATGTTAAATGACAAAATAACCCCTTAACTTTGGTTTTTTTTTTTTTTTTTTTATAATTTATAAGATATCTATTAATAAAAANAAATGACAAAATAACCCCTTAACTTTGGTTTTTTTTTTTTTTTTCTAATTTCTAAGATATCTATTACTAAAAAATGATTTTGCTAAGATCATTTGATAACATTAGTTAAGTAAAAATCATTATGTATATAATTTATGCTTTATTAATTTTCTTAAATGAAGACATTCACATGCATGCATGCTAAATTAATAAATTAAAAAATTACAAGCACTGTAAACTGAGCTACCTAGGGACCAAGAGGGGCAACTGTCCCTCCTAGAATTAAAAAAAGGATTTAGATTTGTCCCTCCTAAACTGGATTTCTGACTACCTCCCTAACACAAGTCCTAAAAAAATCGCAAGTATATCTGCATAAAATTAACTAGGTAACTAGCTGTCTTTAACAAGAGTAAAAATATATCCACATACATATAGTAACAGATTGAAAAGAGGGGGAGAGAGACCTGTTGTGTCTAGGCTAGCCACAATTAGCAGCCCAAGTAGTAACATTGAGGAAACCATCGAAGGGCTTTTGATAGCTGAAAACAATTTAGCCATCGTGATATCGTTAAATAAAATAAAAAGATCAAGCGATATATACTCAGAAAAACTATGGTTCTAAGACCACCCATGAAACCTCATTTTATACAGGTAGCGCTAGTATATACCAGTCAACTGCACTTAACATGAACCATGTCGCACGTAAAATAATTTTCCACATCCACCAACCTTTGCATATAATTAATTGCTTGCCGTTCGGGCTCTGAAAAGTATTAGTTTTTTCCATGTCCCTTCATTGGCTGTAGAATTGCATCCTCTCTTCCTCAGTTTGCGGTGTTAAATTGGTGGAAAATTAAACATTGCTCATGACCAGACCATTGAGCATACTAACACGGTATCTTCATTGACGAATTGTAGAATGCACCCACTAGTAAACCGATCAAACGCGTTACTTCCTTGACTTGGATTCTATTAATTCTACTCTTGACTTTCAATCGCAATTGCAAAATATCTTCGGTAGGATAGGCATATTGCATTTACTTCTATATCAAAGATTTTTAAAAATGAAGTGAAAACCATCCTCCGATGACTTTATGATATATCGGATTACATTAAATAAGATTGTAAAATTTAGTTGTATTTCTGGAATTGTTGGAAGCGAATTACCAAGTAGTCTTTCCAGCATTAGCAGTGCAACCAAACCTACATAAGCCCCACCAAAATATCTTTCTAAGCCCCGTTCTTTTAAGATTTATCTTTTCAAGTACCATATCTTCTACTCTTGTGTTTCTGTTGTTTGAGAATTAATTTTTAACCATTTTAATAGAAAAATAAGGGTTTTGAGTTTATTGTGACCTATAAACTTATAAATATCAATTTTATAAGATCTGAAAACTAAGAAAAAGAGAATTGACCGATAAACTGTATATTCGTTTATAAAGAGATTTTGTGAGGCTTAAATAACACACTCTTAAAGTAAAGGCAAGTGAAGAGAACCTTATTTGAAGTAAATTGTCTAGGTGGAGAACAAGAATTACTGAGTGGTCACTCGGTAATTTGGCCTTTAAAGCTTATAATTCGACTTATATATAAACCTGGCAATAGGTCGTGTTAGAGCGAATTCATGTGTTCATGTAGCTTTGTATTCATATCATATTAAATTTTTTTAATCCAAATTTGACTCACTAATTTACTGGGTTTAATTTTGAAAAAACACAAAACCGACTAGTACAATTTAACATGTTACGTAAACCAACCCCTTAACTTAATTATAAATATATGTTTCAAATCATATAACAATTTATCATTCAATTTGTAATTTTGTTGTAACACAATGTTCCACTATTAGATATTATCATTTTTGGACACATAATCGGACTTCACAACCTAAAAAGTCTCCTACAGCTTAAGGAGTTTACATGATATTCAACTTATTTAAATATCTTATTTTCAAGTAACGGAGATGTTACATTTGTACGCAAAATATAAAAAGATAACGAACAATTTATGGAATTATAGATCTAATAAATATATAAAACAAATATTTTGAAATCCATACAAGAACAATGTTTTTCAAAAACCACAATGACTTTTTAATGTGATATAAAAAAAAAAAGCAAAAGTATGTTAATGGTATATCTAAAACATCTTTTGTGAAAATTAAATACACTTTCCTAACTAAAAAAATAATGATACTAAAAAAATAATGATATAATTTTTTTCTTAGATTTCAAAAATTTTCCTAATATTCCTTCTAATAATGACTAAGTTAAAAAAAAAAGTCAATTAATAATAAATATTAGAAAATTAATTATAATTTTTAATATTATATAAATAAATAAAATAAAATATCCTTTATTAATGGGTTAAATGTGTGAAACGGGTTTTCATATAGTAGCCCAAACACGGTATACTATTAAACATATTTTATTATGTTGACCAATTAATGACCCGACCAATTATAACTAGTGGTGTATAAATTTGTTAAGCCTACTTATAAATGCTAAGTGGCACACAAGGCAAAAAACAATTAATATAGGGAAAAATTCGTTGAGTCCTTAACTAAATTTCGAGAAAACACTTAACTCAAAACTTTTATTAAGCTAACATTTATCTTTCAAAAATTAACATTTATCCCCCAGATTTTTTGAAGATAAATATTAATTTTTGTGAAAATAGTCATAATTTTTGGAGAGTAAATGTTAATTTTGTAAAGGTCTGAAATTAAGTATTTTCTTAAAATTTAACCGGGGGGTCAGAGAAATATCCCATTAATATAGTGGTACTATTGAAACCCTACTTCTCATCTAAACAGTCCCCATCTCTTAATTTGATGGGGTTAAAATTGGAATAAAATCCTTCATCTCCCTGAAAGATCACTCCTCTTTCCCTCTTCTCTCCATGCATGTATGGCATTACAATGAAAATACAAATTTAAAAAATAAATGATTAGACTAATTTCATATTTTGTTTGTGAGAATTAAAAGTCAAATAAAAAAGATAGTAATCCAATAACATAATCTCATGAACATCTATATAAAAAAAAAAAAAAAAAACTTGCTTTTGTCATAAACTATAGCAACTTACTTTTGAAAGCATAGAATTATTAAAAAAAAAAAAAATTAAACGGAGATGGGAGATGAAGTATTTTTTTATTTATTTTGAGAAGTCTAAGGATTGACCAATAATGTGACCCAGTTTCAGGAAAAGTGGCACTACAGGCAAGTCAATTACGAATCCACGAACCATTTTCCAACTACGAAATTTCTTAAGACATCCATCGGACCCTTCCAGTACCATTGAGAACACGTAATTAATTGCTTGCCTTTTGGGTTAGTTTTCTCCATGGCCCTTTCTTGGCATTGTCATCATATTACATTGAGTCTTCTATTCCTCACTTTGCGGTCGTTATTGACAAATTGGCGGAATGCACTACTAATAAATACAAGAAGGCGCTTTCTATTAATCTTCTTGACTTTATATTACAGGTATGAAAAGAATATTGGTAGGACCACCTATTACATCGTCCACATATTTGTTAGATTAAAAATTTATAGTATATGTATTTTTATTAATTCTAAAAAACTCATGTTAAATTTATCACTTTCCTAAAAGCTTAAATTTGTACGTGTGGGCTTAACTTAAATATTTAAGCCTCTAATACGCCTCCTCATGTGCAAAGGCCTCACGTGCACTTATAACATGGACCGAACGGAACCTCACATGCCTCAACGAGTCTTACAAGTGGGTCAAACAATAATTTTTTTATTTTTTAATTAAATAACACGATGAGGATTCGAACTTGGACTGTTGGGTCAATATGGCTCTGATATGATGTTAAGTTTTTCACTTTCCTAAAAGCTTAAACTTATAGGTGTAGGTTTAACTTGAATATTTAAGCCTCTAATAACCTACACTTCCAAATTTAAGGCCTCTACTATTAGGTTACACT
>JANKKB010027246.1:0-10334 GCA_026225775.1 Bursera palmeri | reverse complement strand
CCATTAGAGAGCATCAAGAATTCATCAATTACTCAGAATAAGGGTATTAAAATATATAATAAAATCATCTTATCAACAAACAGTTAAAGAAATCATTGACATTTAATATTTCGATAGGCTTGTTGTGTATATTCAGTTAGGTCTAGGAAACAACTTGAAAAAGTTCTTCTAAAGTACCAAAACTACCTGGCAGGACAATGAAGGCATCAGCGTTAGAGAGCATTCGAGCCATTCATTCATGCATTGATTGAACTTTAAATTCTTCTCTAATTATTCTCCCAGTTAAGTTCTTTACAGCTAAAGGTGTAGGTATAATACCTAAGACTTGACTACCCTTATCCATGCAGCTGTACACACACATCCCATTAACCCAAGGCTACTACCCCCATAAACTGAATGTATATTTCTCTCAGCCAAAACACTATTTAGATTATGTGCAGTTTGCATAAACTATATCTTTTTTTCATGATTTAATCCACAAAATACACATATATTTTAGAATCAAAGAACTGAGGTTCCCTCTATTTCTAAACTCACCCTTATTTTATGTATGAAAATAAAAAAGATGAGGGGTTACATTTATGAAGTTCAAAAGATAATGTAATAATAACATCCATGTGGGTAAGTCAGTTATTATAAAAAAGAGAGTTTGAAAATAAGAGAAACAGCACAAAAATAATGATAGACATAATGATACAAAATTAAAAGCACACATAAAATTTCAAAATAAACAAAACAAAAGTTAAAACACACGATTATGTATAATATTTGTGATTGTGGCTCACATCTTTCTTTGGTTTTACGTCCATAAACAGTTTAAACACCTTCTATGAATTGGGGATAAGCTTCCCATCTAATTTTCTTATAAATTGACAAATAGGGCCGTTTTGATTCAGATTCCCAAGATTATAACATTGTTGTTCATCCTTTGAATTGGTTCCATAAATTAAGTAATTCACGTTATATAATTCTACAAGAATGCGTCTCAAAAGTCAATAAGATATTATCCAAAGACTCCTTACTCAAGTCATTCTTTATGAATTGAATTTTATTATCTTGGTTTATGGAAGTAATTCCTATGGAACAACATCACCGATTACAAATCCATCTTGCATATTTGTAACAGACTTGTAACCTTTTTGCTCTTCTTCTTTTAGAATAAGAGCTTTTTCCTAACCCAAACAAAAAGAAAAAATTTAAATCAGGTATTTCATCACCTTTTCGGACCTTTACTATAATTAACCAATTTACATCGACAGACATGCTGTTATACATCAACATCCTTAATCTTGGGAAAGTGAAAGACCGACTTAAAGAAGTCACAAAGTACCGTTATCTGTCATTTAACCGGAAAAAATTACACACCAAAAACAGAAAAGAAAAATAAATAAAACTAAATACCACTCAAATTACAGAAAACAAAAGAAACAAATTACTAATGATTTTAAGGCGTATTCCATTCCTAAGAAAGATATCACCGGATCCTAGAGAAACATATTTGTGATTCTTAGGTAATGATTTAGGCTTGAGGTTAGGAGTTCTCATTCTTGGTGGCAAATGAACATTTGAACTTGAGGGTAATTCATCAAATTTTTGTTTACAATTATTTACTCGAACACTCTCACTCAAAAAATTCAAAGATAGAATATTTTTCTATCTCACATGGCTTTGACTCTTTTTTTCTCTCATCACTCTTTGTTTTGGATAGGTTAAACACATCTGTTTTATCAATAACTTTAGTATTACAAAGAGTTGTAATGGCATTAACATTTTCAAGTGGTTTCTTACTCACACAAGAAATATTTACATGAAATTGATCTACAGAGCTAAGTTGTGTTTGAGCGGGAAACTCACCATTTTATAAAATGTACAAAGAAGTCAAAGTAGAAAGTGTGTTTTTGATCTCGTTAATGGCATGCGAAATTTGATTATTAAAGTTTATTTGCTTATGCATGAATGCTTGCAATATCTCCTAAAGGGTTCTCAATTTAGGTGAATGATATGAAGAGGGATTAAAGGGCTTTTGTGGAGGTAGTGCATGGACATTATAGTCATTTGAAAGGTTTCTCCAACTTAGATTGAAAGTATTAGAGCATGGAGATGGGAATGGTTCATCCATGTCATAAATACCACATACTTCTTTGTTTTGAATAGATTTTACATTCTTTAATTCTTTCATTTCTGTGGCTTTGATTTTCCTAGTCAAATTGGTAACCTTAGTATCTAGGTCAGTATCTTGATTCAATTGGTATTTTACTTTACTAGAACTCGCAAGATTAGATCTAATTGAATTTATAGAACTAGAAGTTTGCTAATTTTGAGAATATTCAGCTAAGTGATTTAAGTAATCAAATGCATCTTTATGATCTTTATCTAAAAACTCTCCATTGCATATGGTTTCAACAAATTATTTCGTCTCAGGTTGTAAACCATCATAGAAGAAACTAATTGTACACCACTTTTCAAAACCATAATGTGGACAAGAATTTAACAAATTTTTAAATCTCTCCCAACATTAAAAATAAGTTTTATTTTCTTTTGGAGGAAAATTTTGTATTTGTCTCTTGAAAGGATTGGTTTTGTGAGTTGAAAAAAATTTCTTTAAAAATACACATTGCATTTCTTGCCAAGTGCCTATTGACCTAGGTTTTAAAGAATTAAGCAAAGTCTTTGCTTTTTTTTTTCAATAAAAATGAAAATAACTTAAACTTAATTAACTCTTCACTATATCCTTAGTAATTAAACGTGGTACAAACTTCTTCAAATTCTTTTAGATGCAAGTAAGGATTTTCTAAATCTAAGTTATGAAAGTTGAAATTAAAGAGATCATACAAGGTTTAACTACGAAGTTAATAGTATTTAAAGGAAAAATGAAATGTGAAGGTGAAGAAATGAGAGGAGGTTGCAAATATTCACGAATGGTTTGTATTGGTGCTTTAACATATTCATCATGTATATTTTCATCATCAACCATTATGTGAGATGAATGTGAGAAGGAGTAGAAGAAACAAACAATTTATCAAAGAAAGTTTTGGAATTACCTTTCACCAAGCGATGAGAGTTAGGATTAACAAACAAAAATTAAAAGAACAACAAGTATTATAAATATAAAGATAAAATGGTTAGAATAATAAAAAATAAAAATAAATTAATGGCAGAACCTCCCAAAGTAAATTAAATAAAAATAAAATAATAAAGTAAAGAAAGCAAGATAAAGAAAAAAATTAAAGACAATTCGATTAGTTTCACCACAATCAAAGCAAAATAAATAGACAAAAAAAATTAAAGATAATTCAGTTGGTTTCACCACAAACAAAGCAAAATAAATAAACAAAAAAATTAAAGACAATTCGATTGGTTTCACCACAACCAAAGTAAAATAAAGTAAATACGATAAAATAAATGCAAATATAATAAATAGACAAGAAAATAAATATTATAAAATAAATACAATAAAATAAATATACAAGAAAGTAAATGCAAAAAAATAAAAGTAATTAAGAGGTGTAGCCTACTATAATAAAGTAAATAAAATAAAATAAAAAAATAAATAAAGACAATTAAGAAGTATAACCTACTATAGTAAAATAAAAACTAATTATCTTAATTAATTACATCTCTCCGATAACGATGCCAAAAACTTGCTACAACTTAGAAAGTGTTACCCAAGTGTAGATAGTCTTAATTATAATCCTTGGTGAGTCTAAGTATCATATCCACAGGGAGATTATTATCATGATCAAATGATCTTTATTTGAATGTCCAAGATCCAAAGCAAAGGAATGGTAGATGAAGTATTGGTTGGTTTTAAAGATGAAATTACCAAATACGATTCAAAGCTAAGTAAAAGAACACTAAGGCGTTGGAGATCCACACTTATTTGAATTATAGAAAATATTATTTTATCATTTTTATTACTCAATTGAAATTAACTAAAGAGTTATCTTAATCAAAAGATGAAATGTTTTTAGTTTAAAAAAACATTATTTTCTAAAATAGAAAAGTGTAATAAATACTTTTCAATGGATTGAAGACAACATTTCGAGAGACTTGTTCTTGATTTGTAAAAGAACTTTTCAAATATTCAATGTACCAATAAGGCTGCAATAAATCAAGGCTTTTGAAAAAACAAAACAAATCTAAAAATGTTTATTCAAATAGATTGAAAGGAAAAATATTGAAGAACAAAACTACAACCAAATGAGTGTTTCACTCCTAGCCTTAGTTAAGAGTTTAGAAAGATATATTACAACTATAAAATATACTAGAAATGAAACTAAACTCTCTACAACCAAATTGTGTCTTTGTAATGGATCAATGGTCTCAATTTATAAGCAAATGAGAGAGGGCATTTAAGGAATTGGTATAATAATTTATTTATGGCAACCAACCACTCTTTTCAATTTGTAACCAGCTTTTGATCAACTTGTACTCTAAATTTGATAAAGTGTCCAAAATACAAGTTGTAGATAATTATCTTAGCTTTTCATAGCCACTTGAAGCATATTATTTGGATATGTATTTGGAGAGCTATGGTCGCGGATGTCTAGAGATGTCAGATTGTGATTCATTTTCGGCCACCTATCTCTCCATCAATTTGTAACAACTTTTTGATCAACTTGTATAAATAATTTGAGCAAGTGTCCAACAAGGTAGTTGTATATAATTATCTTATCATTCCATATCCACTTGAATTATGCCATTTGGAGTTTTAGTTAGGGGGAAATGGCCCCAGAAGTTCACATAGGTCAGATTAAGCTTCTAGAAATCTTGGTTCTTTTCTAACCTACTTTTGACCTCTTAAAAACTAGATTTGGATCTTAAGTTCTTCTTAAAGTTTGTGGAAAATTGTCTTAACTTTCCATAGATATAAAATTTTCATCAATTGGGCATCTAGATTGAAAGTTATGTCATTTTTATATACTTTTAAGTGCTTATCAATTTGGGCTTTGTTTTTATTCTTCAAATATATAAGGAAATGAGCTAAAAAACCATATAAAAAGAATTACATCAATTGAACCTCTAGATTAAAAGTTATGTATATTTTACTGAACATGAATAACCATTAATACGAATTAATGAAAATTTTACTTTCAAGTTCAATGCAATAAAATTTCTCAAATTAATGACAATTAAAGTGTAAAAATAATGATTTAAACTCTTAATAAATATACACTTTTATATGCTCAATATACCCCCCAACTAGCTTATTACTAGTCCCTAATAATAAAAACCGAAAACTCAACAAATTTTATATATAAGGTAATAATAATTTTTCTTCCCTTGATTTATTCAAATAAACATACTCTTACTTTAAAGTTCATTTAATTATATATCACATACACTTCAATCAAGATATTAATAAACCTTATTTTTGTACTCAAATTGTGCCAACACATAATTATATTAAGCTTATATGGAATATAGTTTTTATTTTAATATTTTGTCAAGGCTAACTTCCTTAGGTCGAGGTCATCTCATCATTTTTTTATTTTTTTTTTACAAACTACATCTTTAACCCATGTATCGAATTTTAGGTTAATGACTTCTAGATTATTTGGTCTTAGGGCGTTAAGTGTTAAGACACTTCTAGAAGCTTAATCATTCGGGTTTAGATGTTAAAACAGTGTATAATGCAATGTTTGGTTCCCTTAAGCTTTTCTCCTTAACCCATGTAAAAAGGAAAAATTTAAATCAGGCGTTTCACTGTCTAATCGGACCTTTGCTTCAATTAACCAACGTACATCAATAGAGATACTATTATCCATCAACATCCTTAAACGTTCAAGTATAGCTCGATCAAGTTTTATTAAAGTATTTACAAGAAACGAAGGAAAATACTTTTGAAGCTTTGAGATTGCAATATCCATTTTGAAAAAGATTATTTTTATTTTTTTGTTTCAGTAATTATGAAAAAATTGAAAAACCGACTTGAAAAAGCCACAGAGTATCGTTATCCGCATTTAACCGAGAAAACTTACACACCAAAAACAAAAAAGAAAAACAAATAAAACCAAATACCACTCAAATTACAGAAAACAAAAAGAAACAACCAAGGATTTTAAGACATTGACCATTCTGAAGAAAAATATCATCGGAACCTAGAGAAACATATTTGTGATTCTTAGGTAATGGTTTAGGCTTGAAGTTAGGAGTTCTCATTCTTGGTGGCAAATGAACATTTGATCTTGTAGGTAATTCCTCAAATTTTTGTTTACAATTATCTACACGAACACTCTCACTCAAAAATTCAAAGATGGGACATTTTTCTACCTCACACGGTTTTGAATCTTTTTTTCTCTCATCACTTTTTGTTTTGGGTGGTCTAAGCTCATCATTTTTATCAATGACCTTACTATTCCAAAGAGTTATGATGACATTAATACTTTCAGGTCATTTCTCACTCACACAAGAAATATTTACATCAAATTGATCTACAGAACTAGGTTGTATTTGAGCGAGAAACTCACCATTTTCTTGAATGTGCAAAAAAGAAGTCAAGGTAGAAAGTGTGTTTTTGACCTCGTTAATGGCATGCAAAGTTTGATTATTAAAGTTTATTTATTCATGCATGAATGCTTGTAATGTCTCCTCAGGGGTTTTCAATTTGGGTGAATGATATAGAGGGGGATTGAAGGGCTTTTGTGGAGGTGGTGCATGGATATTATGATAATTTGAATGGTTTCTCCAACTTGGATTGAAAGTATTAGAGGACAGAGATGGGAATGGTTCGTCCATATCATAAATACCACATACTTCTTTATTTTGAATGGATTTGACATTCCTTAATTCTTTCATTTCCATGACCTTGATTTTTCTTAACAAATTAGCTACCTTAGAATCTAGGTCATTATCTTGATTCAATTGATTTTTTACTTCACTAGAACTTGCAAGATTAGACCCAATTGAATTTTTAGAATAAGGGTTCATAAATTTTGAGAATTTTTAGCTAAAAGATCAAAATAATTAAATGTTTCTTCAGGATTTTTGTCTAAAAACTCTCCATTGCATATGGTTTCAACAAATTGTTTCGTCTCAGGTGTTAATCCATCATAAAAAAAACTAATGATGCGCCATTTTGCAAAACCATAATCTAGACAAGAATTTAATAAATCTTTAAATCTTTCCTAACATTGAAAATACATTTCATTTTCTTTTCGAAAAAAATTTTGGATTTGTCTTTTCAAAGCAATTGTTTAATGTGATGGAAAAAATTTCTTTAAAAATACACATTGCATTTCTTGTCAAGTGCCTATTGACCTAGGTTTTAAAGAATTAAGCCAAGTCTTTGCTTTTTCTTTCAATAGAAATAAAAATAACTTAAGCCTAATTAATTCTTCACTATATCCTTGGTCATTAAACGTGGCACAAACTTCTTCAAATTCTTTTAGATGCGGGTACAAATTTTCTACCTCTAAGCCATGAAAAGTTAGAATTAAGGAGATCATACAAGGTTTAACTATGAAGTTGTTGGTATTTAAAGAAAAAATGAAATATGAAGGTGAAAGATTGTGAGGAGGTTGCAAGTATTCACGAATGGTTCGTATTGGTGTATTAACATATTCAACATAAACACTTTCATTATCAACTATTATATGAGATGAATGTGAGAATGAGTAGAAGAAATAAACAAATTGTGAAAGAAAGTTTTGGAATTACCTTTCACCAAACAATGAGAATTAGGACTACGAAACCAAACACTCATAAAATTATAAATAAAACAAATATTATAAACATAAAGATAAAAGAAAGGGTTAGAATAATAAAAAATAAAAACAAATTGGTGGTAGGACCTCTCAAAGTAAATTAAACAAAAATAAAATAATAAAGTAAAGAAAGCAAAATAAATAAACATAAAAAAAATTAAAGACAATTCGGTTGAATTCACCACAATCAAAACAAAATAACTAAACAAAAAAATTAAAGACAATTCTGTTGGTTTTACCACAACCAAAGTAAAGTAAAGTAAATGCTATAAAGTAAATGTAAAAAAAAAAAAATAGACAAGAAAGTAAATGCTCTAAAGTAAAATAAAAATCAATTATCTTAATTAATTACATCTACACGGCAACAACGTCAAAAACTTGCTACATCTTAGAAAGTGTTACCCAAATGTAGGTAGTATTAATTATAGTCCTTGATGAGTCCAAGTATCGTATCCACAGAAAGATTATTATCAAGATTAAAGGTCCTTATTCGTTTTTCTAAAATCCAAAGCAAAGAAAAAGTAGATGACATGTTGATTGGTTTTAAAAGAAGAATTTACCAAGTGAAAGATTAATATTCAAATAAAAGACACTAAGGCATCGGAGATCCATTCTCATTTGAATTGTAGAAAATATTATTTGATCATTTTTATAACTTGATTGAGATAAACTAAAGATTTATCTCGATCGGAAGATAAAGATGTTTTTAGTTTAAAAAAATTCTTTTCTAAAATAAAAAAGTATAAGAAAAATAATTACCTTTCAGCGGTTTGATGACAACATTTGGAGAAACGTGTTCTTGATTTGTAAAAGAACTTTTCAAGTATTCAATGTGCCAATAAGTCTACAATGAATCAAAGCTTTAATAAAACAAAATAACTCTAAAATTTTTTATTCAAATAGATTGAAAGGAAAAACATTGAAGAACAAAAATTAGATTAAGAACAAAACTACAACTAAATGAGTGTTTCACCCCTAGTCTTAGGTAAGAGTTTAGAAAGACATATTATAACTATAAAATATACTAGAAATAAAACTAAACTCTCTAGAACCGAATTGTATCGTTCCAATAAACAAATGGTCTCTTTTTATAGGTAAATAGGAGAGGGCATTCAAGGAATTGATATAATAATTCATTTATGGCCATCAACCACTCTTATCAATTGTAACTACTTTTTGAACAACTTTCACACAAAAATTGTCAAAGTTTCCAATATGAAATTGTAGATAATTATCTTATATTTCCATATCCTCTTGAATTGTGTCATTTGGATATGTAGTTAGGGAGAAATGACCAAAATATAGCAGTTATGTCAATTCTCGTACACCAACCACTCCATTAACTTTCAAGGCATTTTGGAGTTTTTTAAACACCAAATTTGATAAAATGGTAAAGATATAGGTTGTAGATAATTGAACAAAATTTCTATAGCCGTAAGAATCAAGTCATTTGGAGTGATATTCACTAAGATATGGTCTAAATATAGTAGCTATGTTAAATGACATCCACTAACCATTCCATCAACTTACAAGACATTTTTCTGGTAACCCGAAAAATTTGTAACGGTAAAATTTTTTGTGATTAGTAAAATCTTGGCCATTTGTCATGTTAATATAATATATGTATGTTGGAATTGTGAGTGAAAAGAATCAAGCAATTAAGAAAGCTAGATGCAATGAAAAAGGGAAAACAATTCAACAAGTTGTGTAAATTTTTCTATATGAACATCTATTAGTATTTTGATCATAACTTTCTCATCCACCATTGGATTAAGACGATCCAGTAGGCGTTGGAAAGCTAAGAGAAAGATCTACAACTTTTATGTTGATGACTTTCCAAAATTCGGCATATTTATTTACCAGACAGAGGGTTTACGCCGAGGCCTGAAATGATTCTATGCTTAGGCGCCATTTCACGTCGAGGCGTGAAATCATTTTACGCCGAGGCGTAAAACTCATTCTATGTCGAGGCGTGGTTTTACGCCTAGGCATGAAATCAATTCTAAGCCTAGGCGCGGTTTCGCTCTGAGGCGCAAAACGATCTGCGCCGCGGCGCTGAAACAGGATTCACGACTTAACAAATTGAAAAATAACGAGCGTGTCCCGATTTCTTTTTAAAAACAAAAACCCTAGCCATTTCTCACCACGTTCGCACGACCGAGCCCGACAGAGAGAAGAGAAGAAAGAAAAGWGAAAAGAGGAAGAAAAAGGAGAAAGAAAAAGAAAGGGGAAATCTCCTAATCCTTCGCGTATCATAAAACCAAGGTAGGGAAATAACTTCTACTCACTTCTATGTCATTTTAATCGGATTATTTTGTGGAAATAAATTAGGGTTTGATTTGATTTAATGGAATTGCAATTGGGATGTGTTGGATTGAGCATCATATGTGAATTTAGGATTGATTTTATAGAGATTTACTATATTTTGTGTTAGGAAATAGAGATGTAAAATACTTACGCGTATCCTTCGTTAGTAACCGTGAGCTTAGTTGATACTATAGGAATATAGGTGTAATGTTGGATAATAAGGACATGTTGAAACTTTGAATGTTGATTATTCGCGTGTGGATGTCGCGGATTAGTAGTGAGTGGAGAAATTGATCACGTGTATACTAAGATTTCTTGGAA
>JANKKB010027245.1:0-10333 GCA_026225775.1 Bursera palmeri | reverse complement strand
TATATAAAAGCCAATAATGCTTGCCGTACAGTAATCCCCAAATTTTACTTCCTGATTGTCTCCAAGCTCACCATTTCTCTTCTTCTTCTCTCTTGCTTCTTCACGTCTTCTCCAGCAGTGCATCAAATCGTCTATGCAAGTCCTAAAATCTCCTTCAAAATCCCTGCAAATCGTCTATGCAAGTCCTAAAATCTCCTTCAAAAGCCATATAATGTCAGAGACATTGAATTCTCCAAAGATCTCCATCGCTTCACGGGCCAGAGTTCCAACTTTAAGCGAACCTCAGCTGACATATCCTGGAATTGAGTGGTTAAATCCTCTGCTGCACGACTCTTAAATTTAGGCAGAATGACTCGGTCTACGATATGGTTGGGAATTTTTGTCTAGACAGAAAAGGTGATTTACCAGTGGAACAATTCATCATGCCGTTATAAGCAAATTCAGCTTGGGACGAGAAAAATCACACTGCTTGTGATTGTCTCCAGCTATGGCTCGAATCATATTACCGAGAGTGCGATTAACCACTTCTGTTTCTCGGTCAGTTTGTGGGTGGTGCGAGCTACTCATATTCAAGTCAGTGGCAAAACGCTTTCAGAGCTCACGTCAAAAATTGTTGGAAAATTATACCACTTTCTTTCAATCACCAAAATAACAATGTTATCTAACAAATCTTTTTTCCTCTCTTATCTTCAATTTAATTAGCCACCATCCACAAATCAAGAATAACAAATTTACGTGAAAAACCCATAAACTGGAAAATCCACGAGTACCATAGTCATATATCAATTTTTCTACTAATTAAAATAACGGATTAAAACAAGGTTATCTCCAATACACAAATGATAGTACACAACACTAACAATTTAACATCAAGATAATAATATCTTGGTTCAACAACACAATCTCATCATTAATGGATAAATATCATAAGCAAATGTGACAAAAACTAAGTTTAATATCCTAGCAATGGGTATACAAAAATACACGAATATGAGAGCAAATCAAAAATCAAACCCGCTAGATTTGTAGAGAAAGATATCAAGAATCACCAAGCCAAATTTGAGCTTGATTGGAGTTGATATTACCACTGATCTTGAGGTTGAAGAACGAAATTCCTAGCCCCAAATTTCTTTCTCTCTCGGCTTGCTCTGTGCCTCTTTCTTTGTTTTGCTTTTCTTCCACTGCCTCACGTGAATGAATACCCCACTGCTCCCACTTGACTTATATAGTTCCTGGTTAATTTTGTTTTTTCTTATTTGTTTATGAAGAGTGGTTTTGCATGTTTTGCTTAGATTATTATTTTAAATCATCTCTACCTACTAAAATAATAACAATTAAACCAATAACAGGTTGCCACATATTTACTAATTTGTATGCTAAAAATAATATTAATGAGTGGTCCTAATCTATGTCTTAGAGGTTTCATAATATTTTTCGAAGACATGTATTCAACAATAAAAAGTGATTAAATATAATGTTAAATTGATTTTTATAATAAATATATATATTTAAAATAATTATTATATAAACTTTAAGCAGTTAATATATACACGGTTCGAATGTCCTTAATTAAAAATATAATGTTTGTTTTACTAATCTGTGGCCTTGCTACAGCTCAAACTTTGCTACTTGAAACTCACAAGTAATCAACTCAAACTTCTCAGACTTATCAAAACTGCAAAGAAACTCTTCTTCGTCCTCCTAACTTGAGATATAAATAGAAAGAGAGTGCTAAGCTAGATTAAGCTTACAACATCCAAATTAGAAACTAAGAAAGAAATGGATCATGTTTCTGAAGAGATAGATATTGTAATAGTTGGCGGAGGCATTTGTGGCCTTGCTACAGCTCTTGCTCTTCACAGGTATGTATGTATCATTTTAATTGACTTTATATGGTTCATTCGTTTCTCTATTTCTACTTAGATACACTGAAATTTGAACTGAGAGGCAAGAGAGAGAGGAACAAGAGAAAATACAAACTTCTTTCTATTCTATTTTTATTTTCCTTAATATGAGCCCTTGGATAACGAAGGGTATTAAGAGTGTTGTATTGGATACATCTATGTATATAAAATTTGCAGGAAGGGCATTAAGAGTGTTGYATTGGAAAGATCAGAAGCATTGCGTGCACCAGGAGGAGGTATTGCTCTTCAGGCTAATGGTTGGCGAGTGTTAGATCAGCTCCGTGTTGCTTCTAAGCTTAGACAATCTTCCATTCTCCTTAAGAGGTATGTTTTATTTGTAGTATTAATTTTTCTTAAAATATTGAATAATATATGACATGCATGCATACATATTTATGATCTCTGATGGTAAGCACATGCCTTCTTTGACTCACAGACGATATCAATGGAATGTCAGTTATCGCTTGACTATTCAATCAGTGCTCGCTTTTAAATTATTATATTTCACCTACAAATTGAAGCTGAGTAATAATATTTTTATTATTTTATAATTAATATCTTAAACACACAGGGTTCGGGATGTATTAATGCTCAACAAGGGCAAGCAACAAGAAGCAATAACATCATTCTTGTAAGTTTCTAATCCCACATTTATATACAAGAAAGCAACACTTTTAGGGTAAATGTCAATTTCATCCCTCAGTTTTTACTTTTATCCTGAACCCTTTTTTTTTCTTGAATATCATCCACTTTACTTATCTTAATTTTATCGGTTAAATCTAATTATGGACTCATTTTGACATTTTTGTCTTTTTTTTGGTAAAATAATTTTCTATGACGTAAAAGTCTATCATGTACATTATTAATATTAAAGTTACTGAATACATAATCTATATAATTAAGTAAATTATACTTAAAAATTTAGTAAATTTCATATTAATCATATATGTGATTTTTACTTTTTATAAGAAATTGTTTGTAACCATATGAAGAGAAAAAATGTGTTCATAATAGTCAAAATTAGTCAAAAGTTAGATTTAAAGGTGAAAACTTATGCGAAGGAAAGGAGGATGAGATTGTTTAGATTGTCTACGCAAACCTATCTTAATGGTTCACTGCTGGATGTTTCGTCATTGCTTGTGAAATTCATGATTACTGTCATCTTGGTTGTTCTTTTTAGGAACGAATTTGGTCATGCTCGATATAACTGTGGCCACCTTTAAGAGAGCTTGTTGTTTCGAAAGTTCAATTCCAATGTATTAATTGAAATAGGTTCTTTTCTTGAAGCTTGTAGCCTTGTATTTTGTGATTCTGATTTAGTAATTAACTACATGCGTGTAATGATAATAATACAAATATTCAGCGTGAAACAAAGGCTATCTCTCATTCAAAGGACTCATCATGGGGACTTTAATTGTTTTTAGGTGTAAAATTGGTATTGCATTTAAGATTGCAATTAGCCCTACGAACCTACTTGATGGATTCAGATTGGAGAAATTACAATAACCCCCCAATTAAATTTGAAGAAAACACTTAGCTCCACACTTTTATTAAACTAACATTTACCCCCCAAATACTCTTAAAAAACTAATACTTACCCTCCAAATATTTGGGGGGTAAGTGTTAGTTTTAAGAAAACAGTGATAATTTTTTGGGGGATAAGTATTAGTTTAGTAAAAGTGTGAGGTTAAGAGTTTTCTTGAAATCTAATTGGGGGGTCAGAGTAAATTCCTGGATTCAGAATCAAAACAGGCGAACTTATCAAACTCTCATCTTATATCTCTCGACATCAAAAATTAATTTTAGGCATAGTATTTTTCCCTTGACATCAAAACACTAAATCTTTTCGGGATTGTGTAGTTTCCGATTTTGCACTCTTCATTGCATTTCATGTTTGGCATTGGAATTGGTCAATGAATCCTGAAAGCTTCTACTGGTGTGAATCAACTTGGCGCACTATTCATTATTCACTATTAATTGTTTCCTGTCGGGGTGCATAGTGATCCATGCCGATGTGCACTATTCACTATGCACTGTTCATTGTTCCTCACTAGGGCGTGTGGTGATCCACGCTAGGGCATGCACTGTTCACCTGCATTACTCAATGTTCCACACCTGGGCATGCAGTGATCCACGCCAGGGTGCACAATGTTCGTCGCTCGAAAATGACAATTTTGTAATATTTCTTTCATGCCCTAATTGATTTGTATAAATACCCATCTTTCTTTGGTTTAAGAGAGATAGATATGAGGCAAGCGAGAGAAGTGAGAGAGACATTTTTTAGAGCCAAAGGGAGTGTTTTCTCCATAGAGGAAAGGGAAGAAACATAGAGGAGAGATAAATATACATCTCTGTAATCTAGACTGTTGTAATTCCCTTGTAACTTTGAATATTTTTTACAGTGATTGGTTAGCATTAGCAATTGGATGTAAGACTGATTTATTATCCGAACCAGTATAATTCTTTATGTCTTTGCTGCATATTTTATGAGATTTTTTCTGCACTTAAGTTTCTGCACATTTTAGTTTGTGTGTATCTGAGGTTCATTTGGTTTCTCCACACAACAAATTGGTATCAGAGCCAAGGTTATTGGATGGTTAGTTTTATGGAGTTACTTTATTGCTGGAAATTGTAAATTATCAAGTTATTTGTTAAGATATCAGAATGGCTTTGTCAACTATAAAGTACGAAATTGAGAAGTTTGATGGAACAAATGATTTTGCCATTTGAAAGATGAAGATGCTTGCTTTGTTGGGAAATATGGGATTGGATGAGGCTTTGGAAGGTGAAAGCAATATGCCTTAAAGCTACAGCTTGGAGAAGAAAAAAGACATATTTAAGAGGGCCCAAAACACCTTAATGCTCAGTTTGAGAGACAAGGTGTTGGTTGGAGGTGTCAAATTCTAAATAAGCAGCGGAGGTATGGCTGAAACTTAAAAGTCTGTATATGACTAAAACTTTATCCAATAGGCTATATTTAAAGCAAAATTCTTTACTTATAAAATAATAGAGGGAAATAATTTATAGGAGCATATAGATGAGTTCAATGAACTGTGCTTAGATTTAGAAAATATGCACATTAATTATGATGATAAAGATAAAGCACTTGTGTTATCACAATTCTCTTCTGAAATCATATGAGACATTTATAGATATTTTGAAGCATGGTAGGGAATCATCATCGTTAGAAGATGTGATTGGTGCATTGAACTTGAAAGATCTTAAAAGAAAAGGTGAACAAAGTGTATACACAAGAGAAGGGCTAACTGTCAGAGGCAAGACTATTAAGAAGGACCAAAGGAGAAAGAGTAATTCTCGGTCGAAATCTAAAGGGAAACAATCTGTGAAGTGCTATTTCTGTAATGTAGAAGGGCACATTAGGAAGTTTTATCCGAAGAGAAGGAAAAGTAGCAAAGATAGTGAACAAGAGCTAGAAGGGTGATGCTGCTATAGTTAAAGATGGCTATGATAGTGTTGATGTGTTGGTGGTAGGTACAAAAGATTCATAAAAGACATGGGTTCTTGATTCTGGATGCTCGTTCCACATGACTCCATAGAGAAGCTGGGCTAACTCCTATGAGACAATTATTAGGGGAAAAGTATTATTTGGGAACAATAGGCTTGCAGTGTAGATGGAAAAGGTACAGTTAGAATCAAAACATATGAAAGGGTTCGAGCTGGTGTAAGATATATTCCTGAGTTGAAGAGGAATCTTATCTTGTTTGGAATGCTTGACGCAATTGGGTGCAGCTATAAGGGCAAAAATGGTACTTTAAAAGTCACTAAAGGCTCTTTAGTGATTATGAGGGTTGTGAGAGAAAATGGTCTATACATTTTTCAAGAAAGCACCATCATTGGAGAAACAAGTTTAGTTTCAGCTAATGACTTCGATTAAGCAATGTAATGGCATAAAAGGCTTGGCCATGTAAGTGAGAGAGGGCTTCAAAAGCTATAAAAGCAAGGTTTGTTATCTAGAGAGAAAGGGAAAACTAGAGTTTTGCAAGCGTTGTATTCTTGGGAAATCTATAAGAGTTAAATTCTCTTCATCGGTCTATACCACCAAGGAGATACTCAGTACGTCCACTTGGATTTATGGGATCCATCTAAAGATGCAACCTTAGATGGAGGTAAATACTTTATGTTGATAATTGATGACTATTCAAGGAAGGTATGGGTCTACAGTTTAAAGACAAATGATGAAGTTCCTACAGGTAAGAAAGTCAGGAAGCTCAGAACTGATAATGGTTTGGAATTCCTTTGTGAAGAATTCAATCAATTTACATAAATGAGGGAATAGTGAGACACAAGATAGTACTAGGGACACTCCAGCAAAATGGGTTGGTTGAGAGATGAATAGAACAATTCTTGGGAGAGTCAGATGTATATTGCTAAGTGCCAATATGCCTAGAAAATTTTGTGGAAAGGTAGTAAATACAGTAGCATATTTGATTAATAGATGTCCCTCTGTGGCAATAGGTCTGAAAACTTTAGAAGAAATGTGGATAGGTTCTCTTCCAAGCTACAAACATTTAAAGGTATTTGGTTGTGTGTATTATGCACATATCAAGCAAGGAAAGCTGAAGCCAAGTGCATTGAAATGCATATTTATTGGTTATCCAGAAAGGGTGAAAAGGTACAAGTTGTAGTGCAAAGACTCAGAACAATCAAAGTGCTTCATAAGCAGTGATGTTACATTCAGAGAATTATAGTTTTATTTGAGATGTGAAAATCTTGAACCTTAGCCTAGTTTAAAACCAAATACTAAGGATGTTGAGGCAGAGGTGAAGCTCTTTGATTCTAAAAGTTCTCAAACTGAGTTGTAACATGAAGATGATGAGCAGGTTGAATCTGAACAAGGTTATGATGAACCAGAAGACTTGAATAATTATTAATTAGCAAGAGATAAAAGTGAAGAGAAGGACAGTTGTTCCAATCAGGTATGGTTATGCTGACTTGCTATTCTTTGTATTGTCTATATCTGAGGAGATTGATAATAATGAACCTAAAAGCTATAGCGAGGCAATGTGTGGCAGGATATAAAATTTTGAGTAGAAGCAATGAAGGATGAAATGAGTTCCTTAGAGAAGAATCAAATCTCAAAACTTGTTGATAATTTCACTAAACAGAAGGTAATAGGTTATAAGTGGATTTTCAAAAGAAAGAGAGTTCCATTGGAGGTGAAAAGCCTACATATAAGGCTAGATTAATGGCAACGGGATTTGCACAGAAGGAGGGAATAGATTTTAATGAGGTTTATTCATCGATAGTCAAACATATGTCGATTAGAGTTTTGCTTACCTTGGTTACTCAATTTGACATGGAATTGCAATAAATGGATGTCAAAACTGCATTTCTCCATGGTAATCTTGAAGAAAGGATTGTGATAGCACAACCGGAAGGTTTGTTGAGTTAGGGAGTGAAGACAAGGCATGTTTGTTGAAGAAATTTCTGTATGGCCTGAAACAATCTCCAAAGTAATGGTACTTGAGATTTGATAAGTTCATGTTGAAAAATGGATTTGATAGAAACCAGTATGATAGACCTAAAGAGGGATTATTTCTACTGTTGTATATGGATGACATATTAATTGCATCAAATAATGTAGCAAATATTGGAAGACTAAAACTACAACCGAGTAGGGAATTTGAGATGAAGGAGTTGGTGAGTGCAAGAAAGATTTTGTGTATGCTCAGAAGGTACTTCATAGGTTCAACATGGGAGAAGGAAAGAAGGTACAAACACCTTTGACTGCTCATTTTTAGCTTTCTTCTTCAATGTGTCTAACCATTGAAATGGAGAAAGAATAGATGCAAATAATTCTTTATGCTAGTGTTGTTGGTAGTCTAATGTACTCCATAGTTTGTACAAGACAAGATTTGGCTTATGCTACGAGCTTGGTGAGTTAGTTTATGGCAAATCCTGAAAAAGGTCATTGGGAAGTTGTAAAGTGAGTTTTCTGATATCTTAGGGCACATCAAATTATGGGCTACTCTATAAAAGAAGTGACACTAGTGATAATAAGCTTGTGGGATATGTGGTTTCTGATTATGCCAAAGATCTTGATAAGAGAAAATCATTAACGAGGTACGTATTCACATTATTTGGGTGCACTGTAAGTAGGCAAATTTGCAATCAGTTGTGGTTCTTTCGACAACTAAAGCTGAATATCTTGTTGCAGTAGAGGCTATCAAGGAAGCAATTTGGTGACAAGGACTTGTTAGGGAGCTAGGTGTAGAACGAGACAAAGTGAAAGTGTTTTGTGATAACCAAAGCTCGAAACATTTGACAAAAAACCAAAGGCATCATGAAAGAACCAAGCACATTGATATCAAGCTGCATCTCATTAGAGATATTGTTGCTGAGGGAAGAGTGTTAGTCGTTAAAATTCATACTAACAAGAACCTTACGGATATAGTTACTAAGCTTGTGACTATTAGAGACTTAAATATTCAAGTTAAACCCACACCTACAAGCTTAAGCTTTTAGGAAAGTGACAAACTTAACATGGTATTAGAGTCATAGTGACCTAACGGTCCAGGTTCGAATCCCTTCCGTGTTATTTAATTAAAAAATAAAAATTTTATTGTTTAGCTCACTTGTAAGACCCGTTGAAGTATGTGAAGCTTCGTCCGGTTCACATTGCAAGTGCACGTGAGGGAGCGTATCAGAGGTTTAAATATTCAAGTTAAACCTACACCTATAAGCTTAAACTTTTAAGAAAGTTACAAACTTAACATGGTATTAGAGTCATAGTGACCCAACGGTCCAGGTTCGAATCCCTTACGTGTTATTTAATTAAAAAATAAAAATTTTATTGTTTGGCCTACTTGTAAGACCCGCTGAAGTATGTGAGGCTACGTCCGGTCCACATTGCAAGTGCACGTGAGGCCCTTGCACGTGAGGAGGGGTATTAGAGGTTTAAATATTCAAGTTAAACCTATACCTATAAGCTTAAACTTTTAGGAAAGTTACAAAATTAACAGTGACTAGTATCAAATTTAAGACATATTTAGACTCGATAAAAGTGAGGGTTGAACCTTGATGTTTTGATTCAAGGTGGAGTTGGAAGTCATCTATGAAGAATGATGTCTCAAGATTGATTAAGATAGAGATTTTATGGATGTAAATCAACTTGGCACACTGTTCACTGTTCACTGTTTCGCGCCGATACATGTAGTGATCCATGCCAAGGTGCACATTGTTCATGGTGCACTATTCATTGTTTTCCTTGTCAGAGTGTGTAATGATCCATGTCGGGATGAAGGAATTCCAAAGAGTTGATGTTGGAGCACGTAGTAATCCATGCTAAGGCACACACTATTCATTGCTCGAAAATGGCAATTTTGTAATATTTCTTTCATGCCCTAACTCATTCGTATAAATACCTATCTTTCTCTAGTTTGAGAGAGATAGAAATGAGGCAAGAGAGGGACGTGAGAGAGGCATTTTTTAGAGCCAAAGGGAGTCTTTTTGCCATAGAGGAAAGAGAAGAAACCTAGAGGAAAGCAGAAGTGTATATCTCTGTAATCTAGATTGTTGTAATTCTCTTGTAACTCTGAATATTCTTTATAGTGATTGGCTAACATTAGCAACTAGATGTAGGACTGATTTATTATCCAAACTAGTATAATTCTTTGTGTCTTTGCTACATATTTTCTGAGATTTCTTCTACACTTAAGTTTCTACACATTTTAGTTTACGTGTATTTGAGGTTCATTTGGCTTCCATGCACAACAGTTTCTTTTACAATGGCCTGAATGTAATGGAGATTGGGACAGTCAGATTCCTGAACTTGCCTGCTTCTTCCCACAACTTCATCAATCTCTTTCTGAGCCTTCTCAAGGACCTCTAAATGGTTGATTACCTCTGCCAATGGCCATTCAAATGATATTACTAACCTTCTATGCAAAACTACTAATATTCTATTAGTTGTTCTTATTTTGTCAAAAGAATATTTTGCCTCTCATGCTAGCAAAAGGAAATTATAGTGTCTTGAATCGTAGTGAGTGATACCTATAAATCTTTCACAATGTTTGCTTAAATAGTTTGTGTTTTCGGATACAAATTGATGGTGTTAGTGTTTTATTTTAATTTTCTCAATTGAAATGATGTCATTGCATGCGTAGCATATGTAGTGTTGATTAGTACTTAAAAGTGTACATTTATTATGAGCTTAAATAACATTTTTTATACTTTAAGTGCTATTAATTTGAATATTTACATTAATTTGAGCTTAAAAGAATTATTCTTACAAATTGTGATTTTCGAATTCTTTGATGCAGACCAAGTCAAATAAGCATAACTTTCAGTCCAGGAGCCCAATTGCTACAAACTTTATATGTTCCGAAACTTAAGACAATTGTCCACAAATGTTAAGAAGAACACAAGGCCCAAATCAAATGTTTAAGAGGTCAAATATGGGCTGCAAT
>JANKKB010027243.1:0-10331 GCA_026225775.1 Bursera palmeri | reverse complement strand
ATTCTCTCGAGCAACAAATTTGAAGGAGAGATTCCAACATCAATTGGCAATTTGAAGGGGCTTCATAATCTCAATCTTTCCAACAATAATCTACGAGGTCAAATTCCCTCATCTTTGGGTAATTTAGTAATGCTAGAATCGTTGGATCTCTCCAACAACAGACTCTCAGGCGAGATTCCTCCACAACTAGCAGAGCTCACATCGCTTGAAGTCTTTGACGTCTCTTATAACCAGCTCAAGGGTCCTATACCGCAAGGGAAACAATTTGATACATTTGAGAATACTTCATTGGATGGAAATCATGGATTATGTGGAAGGCCTTTGTCAAAAATGTGTGAAAATTCTGAGCCTGCGCAGACTAATGGAGATTTTGGCTCAAGCTCAGCTTTTGCATTTGGTTGGAAGATTGTTCTAATGGGTTATGCATGTGGCCTAACAATCGGAGTAGCTCTTGGTCACATTTTCACCAAAAGAAAGCGTCAATGGTTTTCAAAGACTTTTGGCTGGCAATTGAAATCTATGCACAGAGACTAAATGTAAGTATAGAGCTTTTCTTACATAAATGGCCTCATTCTTGCGGATGACTTGTTCCTCTCTCATTCTTTTTTATTTTTTTATTAAGCTAGCTTGTAAGTCTATTATTGTATCATAGTAAAGTAGTTTAATTGCATAACATTAGTAATGCAATTAATGATAGGATATCAGCTAGGCTTTTGTCAACATGCACTGAGACTTATACCACTGCTTGAAAGAGGATGGATTGGCTGGTACTGATAATCACACGGATTGAACATCAACCCGGCTACTCAACCTCAGAGGTTTGCCTCTTCCATTGTGTGTACTAAAATTATCTCTTCCACAAATGGAGAATTCCTTTTATTGATCATAAGTGATACTTTTTTCTATAACATTCTGCTTTCCCTTTTTATTCAAGGGATTTTGCCACTTGGCTAAAATAGTTATTAGTAAAAGTAAAATATCTGATTTGTAATATGTGTAACAACCAGTAAACATATAATAAATTAGAAAGTTTAAGAGGATAGGAAACTATCCAACAAAATTTCCTATTTTTCTTCTCTACTTTTTCTTCATATCATTAGACGTATAGTTTCTGCTATATGCACACATATATTCCATCAATTTTCATCGTTATCGTTATGATCATCAGTCACTTGATGAATTAAATCACTAGAAGGCGATATGAGGTGCTGCTGGCTATGCCATTCATCTTCTATGTCATCTGATACTTTTTTGGACGACTTTCTGTATAAGGCGTAAAGCACCAGTTGAGCTGCTCCAAGAAGAAACCCAACTCCATTTGGTACCTTCATTAATAGATATATAAGATGTTATATTAACTAGTGTGCATTATACGGACAGAAAGCCAGGAACATTTATATATTCACTATGTAACTTTTCCCAAAATACTATGTTACGGTCCCTTTTTTTAGTGGTTTATCTCCAAGGATTAATAGTTGCATGAAAAACAACAAATATCTTAAAGATAGAAAATACTTAAATGCTTGTTAACCAACCATGGCAGAAAACGTGCGGTTGAAATTAACCAATAAAATATGTTAATATATAAGTGACACTATGATTAAGTGTCTGATGACACACAGTTAGACGCCGATGGACGTTACTTATTAAACTGTCAGATTTCATCTATCGTCGAGCGTTTGATATCATCTAATGATGAGCCATGATATCAAAATTTTTCAAGAGCTGATCATTTTTCAACATCCCCTTAGATTTAGTCTATATCCACAATTCTTTTTTCTATTTTTTTTTCTTAATCATTTTCCACTCAACTTACTCCTTTTCTTTTCTTGCTCAATCTCTTTCTTCTCTGTGAATCCTGCGTTTTCTTGAAAACCTCAAAAGCCTCCTCCCACATTCCCTTGGAAGCATAACGAGAGATCATCGTMTTCCAAGAAACAAMATCCTTTTTCAACGTTTCATCAAACAACTGCCTCGGAGCACCCACTYCCCCTAASTTTCCATTCATAGACACCAACACATCGCGCACGMACAAACTCCATTCACAACAAGCATCAATTGAACTATGAACCTCCTTTCCAAAATCCAAATCCAATGTTACACCACAAAGCCTTAGGGAACTGATGGGTAGGTGAGATTATCAACTCTAATCCCCTACTTCCCATTTGTTTATATGTAGACCAAGCCTCTAAATATAACCCATATCTAAAATAGGCAGATATAAGCAAGGTAAAGGGTGCAGAGTCAACGTTGAGTAAAAAATTCACAGGCTTTGGACCCAAAAAAATGTGCTCTTGCTCTAACCCCGAAGAGATTACGAAACAATTGGCTACAGAATCGCTTCAAAATGCGGAAACCCATCATCTGCACCTTCTGCCATCGAGTTAGGATCAAAACAATCGACCTCCTTACACATTCTAAAAACCCAAATGAATTTTGACATTTAATTGAGTAGACTATAGTGCCATCAATAATCCAACACTCATAAAATCCAAATGATACAACTGTACTTTTACATTTTTATCCTCCTCTTTTGTTCATCTTCTCTCTCCGTCTCTGCCTTCTCTCTATCTATTGTCTTTCTCAATTAATCGTAAACAACTAATAATAATAAAAAATAAATCCCTATTTGTCCTTCTTCAAAACCATGCAAACACCCTCTCTTTTCACCCTATAAACCAAACTTATGACATCAAACACTCAGCCTCGTTTGGTGGGGAAGAGGAGTAACTTTACTTGATAAAAGGTTTGATTGACTTTTCACTAAACCTCATAGAGTTGAATGTTATTCTAACTAATAATAATAATTAATCAACCTAAATTTATCAATGCTTTCGTGCATTGTTAAGAATTAGTTGAATAATTAAGACGGGTACTTACTTCAAGGAATAAATCTTGCATGAGGACGCCATACAAAGTCCAAATCCCTCCCGTTAAGAAAGCGAATAAAGACAGATAGAAAGGCATGTATTCCACGCTTCTAGTCGTCACCACTAGTTTCTACACATAATTTAATGAAATACAGCACACATGTTAGAACAATATTCTATTGCAGAGTATCGGTCAAAGACGTAAACAATCAATAAGTTCAATATAAAACGCCCAAGAATAAACAATTTTTCAATAAGGATGCAAAAGAAGACAGTGAAAAGAGCATATAAAGAAAGCCTTATTATTCTTGATTTAATCGAATTATAGTTCTTTCTCTTTACTTGGTTAATAATTACCCACCCGACAACGACAACATACTTTTCAACAAGTTTTACAAGGAGCTCTAGAAACTCTGAATAGTTGTTTGAATAAGGGGTTCAACCGCTTTTATTGACAGGTGATATTGATAATAATTAATTTATTGATTTAGTCAAGTATGGAGTTTGACATATACTGAGTTTTGGTGTTTATATTTTGTGATGATATTAACATAATTAATATGATATAGTAAACCTTCCTAAATATCTAAGAACCAAGAACCACCAAAAGTTCTGTAGCAATTACTTAGCCCTTCAATTTTTTTTTTACAGAATTACACCACTAGCTTAAGTTTGAGTGGGAAAGTAATGCCTTACCATAGCTGCAAGAGGTGAACCAAACATGACCATACTGAGGCCTGCACATACGAAACCTAGAACATCAATCTTCATTTTTCCATGCAAAAACAAATGGATAATCAATATAGCTGCTGCTGGAAAGCCCACATCCAAGAAGGCAACAAGCAATGCATTCTTCGCCTACAAATTTATAATAATGCATCAATCAATCTTTATCCTCAATTCTTTAAGTTGGGATCAGCTGAATATATTCATGATATGATTATCTATCATGCAAGGTGATGCACTATACGTTAAAAACAAGGCGATGCACTATACGTTAAAAACAAGGCGATGCACTATATGTTAAAAACTTACCCTTATTCTTGGAGGAGCAAAAACTAGGAATAAGGTAATGTAAACAATCTCAACTACAATTGCAAATGCATTTATAGTAGCCACGAGTATCTCTCCAGACTTGGTAAGACCATAGTATGTCCACAAGACTGAGTTAAGCAATGTACAAACGTAGGGCAGGATCTCAAATTCCTCAGTTGATCTATTCCGCACAATCCGCCTGAAAGTTTTCCTGTAAATATGAGTAAAACACGTTAAACCAATCGAGAATAACCAGAAATTTAATTAATTAAACTGCAGTGCAGGTTATGAATTTCATTATCTTATTCTTTCAGGCAAATTTACTTACACTGGAGAAAGAATGAAGAACACCGAGATGATGTTCCCTGAAAGAATCAAATTGAAATTAATGCGCTTTATATATATCTATATATAGATAAATAGAAATTTGAAATTAATTTGCAGCTTACTTACCTATTATTCCAACGATGAAACTTAGACTTCCCATGTCGAGGGCAAACCAAGATTAATGCAAAGAAAATTCAAGGTTGTAGTTTTCTGTTGTTTTTGAGAATCAACTGAGAATGCAAAGTTGTTAAGAATAAATTGAATTGCGAAGTTATTTAGTTTAATAGTTGTTGAGTGAGTGTGACGTGATAGTATATGCATGAATCTACTTCATGAACAAATGGATATTATTACTTAAATTTGTCTGCACCAATAATCAACATATTCAATTCGTTTATTATTTCAGTCAATTAACCAAACGTGAACTCCATCTTTTTTTTTACGAACTTAAAAAGCAACCTAATAAAATAATTAATTGGTTCGATCAGGTTGATCCCGATTCCACTCTTTCTAATAAACTATTAATTATAAACCAAATTTTGGTCAGCTTCGTTTGCACAAGTTCTGAAATCTTGCAAGTTGGATAGTGATAGGCAGTGGGGACCAAGTATAAATGAACCAATGCATTTAATTATTTAATTTCTTTCGAAAAATCAGAAATATATTTAAAGTATTCAACAATTTTATTAACAGAAAGTCATGCATTTAAGCCTAATTCTAAGTACAGTCTGCACTAGCTATTTAATCCTGAATGCTATCGGCATGTTATAGCTGGCTTTTTCTTGCAAACTAATTGTTGACCTTACATTCGAGCTAGCAATACAAATAAAATAAGAGGAAACAACAAATAACTATCAAATGCTAATTCATGTATTTCTAAACTTATTTCGTCAAAAACAAAAATTAGGAATTCTTATCAAACCTTTCATAATGCATGAGTAAAAGAGAAAAGAGAACAAATTATTGAATAATTAAAATCTTTTTCATTTTAGATATTGTATATATTACAAATTTATCTAAAAAATTTACAGTTCAATTAGTCCAATTTAATATTATAGATTTAGGAGAATAAAAGGAAAGGTTCGAGCCTACTAAGGTTATTAATTATGAGAGTCAAGACTAAGAGAAATATTCTGGCAGTCTCTTTCATTAACAACATATGAATTTTGATTGAATGTTCGATATTTTGATACGTGGTAATTCAATTATTTAAAAAAAAAAACCATTACGTATATATTTAAGGCATTATTGTTAATTAAATTTATTGTCACACACATTTAATATAATGATAATGTGATATAATATCTAATTCATTATTTTTTCTTGAGTTGACTTTTTCTTTCTAATTTTTACTCCTATTTATTTTATATCAAATCAGTTTGTTATACAAATATCATAAGCTTATGCATGTTAGTTAGAATAGGAGTACTAATCCGCAATGCTTGAAATTTCTACATAAATATAGAAATAGATTAATAAATTGGGATCATATTTATGCATGCATGTTAGGTCAGTGTGATACATTTGAATATGATTGATTAAACTTGTGTCTCAGAGAAATTGTGATGATAGATAGCTGAAGAAAGTGTTGTATATAATTTATTATATATTATAGCTTATAATATTATGTTTAACATTTTGAAAGGGGAGTTTGAAGAGACATGACCGATATCAAAAGGTATGTCTTCTTTTGATTTTAAGTGAAAGACTACAACCTATTAAAGAGGTTTGATAAAAGAAATTGACTTAAATGAAAATGTTCATTGAAATGATGTATCCATATTATTGAATCGGTCTTACGAAGAGTTGCAACTCAATTGAAGGGATACCACAGTACACTATAAATAGACATTAGACTCCTAATCAAGTATGAACCTTTCTCATAATATCATAGAATTTTTACTCTTACAACTTCAACTCTTCCTAGTTCTTAAAATCATACAATTCCCATAATAGTGTTTTGGGAGTATTTATGTATTGCTAACTACCACAATCTGTTTTTTTTTTTTTGGTTTCCTAGAGATAATTTTTCATGAAACCAGATAGCAAACTCTAATGACTAGAAGCAAATAATACCTTAAGGAAAATAACAACAAGCCTCAAAGCCATTGATTCATTATATTTTGTTTTGGCCTCAACAATCCTAAGGTGTTATTAATTTCAAATAGGATGAAGAGTCAATGATTTTCAAGAATTATGAATCAAGTTAGAAAGTTTCATAGAACAAACTTCACTTGTTGGAATAAAAGGTTCTATCTCTATTTACTATCTTATATTATGAGTTCAAATTTGAGAAGCATGTTAATATGGTAAAAATGATGTTGTGGGATTTGATAGTATAACAGGCTTAAATATATTTCAATAATGTATTATGCAAATGATAACCATTTTGCATAATTTTGGATATGTTACATGTTGTAAAATGAACCTTCCCAAATGAGAACCAAAAATAATGAAGAGTTACAAATACAGATCCAAATAACAAAAAAAAAAAAAAGAACACAGAGAAATATATTAGTTCAAATCAAGATGATCCCATGTCCAGTCACTAGTGACAATACACTATGAAGAAAAAAACCAAGTTATAAAGTAACACTCCCAAAGACTATAAAGTTGCAGCGATCTATCAAGCCTTGCTCTCTCTTTTATGTCTATGCTTTCTCTTAATTTATTTTTCTTTAACACTCTATATGTTTTCCCCTTAATTTATAACATTTTAGTTATCCTATAAACCATAGGAAAACACTAGCTTAATTCTATTAAAGGTAGGAAATGTAATTTGTAATCGAATCAAACTAGGAAAACTATCACTATAGTAGGCTCACCACAACCTCCCTTAATTCAAGTTGCGACCTCTAGTCTCTGACTTGCTGGCACAGTAGCCTCCACTATTCTGGTGTCTCGGCCTCCGCTCGATCACTATTATATCAACTCAAGTTGAGTTATGATATATATTTTCTGCAAGTATACAGAATCGTAACTCGTAATACAGCAGTGATGTTGAGTTATCGTCCCACAAAGATTGGCTGATTAATTACTGAATTAAACTAAGCTTTAAACTATTTAGACACTAATAAAATCAGATTCAAGGATTAAATTATAAAGCTTAAAATTGACAAAAACAATAAGAGATTCTCTATGAAATAAGAGTTAGGACTACGATATCACCATCACCATTCGAATAAATTCCATAAAAACGATTTCTGCTGGATACTTTAATGATTATGAAAGTGGTAATTCCTAATATAATTCATCATTCTTTATTGAGCTCAGATAAATTTATTTGTCCTAAGTTATCTATAAGTCTCACTTGAGCACCCTAGACCCACTTAAGAATTATAACCCAAAATTATCTCTAATTGAGTTAAAAACAAGCAAATTCTATTACTCCGTGAATTATTCTGTGATTGCTACACAATCTACACATATATCTCTCGATCATACACGTAAGTTGTAACATCCCGAAAATATGAGACAGTGAAAATTTTTCTTTTTCTACATATGTAATCGTCAGTTGGACGCATTGTTGTTTGAGATATATGTATGAATGTAATTGGGATGGGTTGTGTGAAGAGTTGGATGAATTTGGAACAGTTTCTCGCCTAGCTGAAAGTTGGCGCCGCAGCGTGAAACTGATTTCATGCCGAAGCGCTGTTTGGCGCCGCGGCGTGGAACTAGGCATGAAATCGGTGAAACTTAGTGTACCAAAGTCAAAGAATTGGTGCCATTGTGTGGAATCGATTCCACGTCGGGGCGCAGTTTCACGCCGAGGCTTGAAACCCATTCCACGCCGAGGCACAGTTTCGCACTGCGGCATAAAACGTTCTACGCCACGGTGCCGATGTGGGATTTCATGACATTAAAGATTTTTAAAATACCGAGCGTGTCTCAAAACCCTAAAATTGTATAAAAACCCAGCGCCCCTCTCTTTTGTTAGCATGACAGCGACACGAAAAAGAGAAAAGAGAAGAAGAGAAAGAGGAAGGAAGAGAGAGAATGAAGAGAGAGAAAGTTTCAGCCTTCCGCTTATTGACACCCCGAGGTATGGAATACTCTTCTATTCATCTCTATCATATTTCTATTGATCTATTGTGTGAATGTGGGTTAAGGTTTTATAGGATTTAGTACATTTTTACTTGTGGGTGTTGATTCGAATCCGTAGATAGACTTATTGGGATATTTGTAGAGATTTATCACATTTTCGTACTAGGGAAGTAGAAATGTGAAACGCTTACGTGAGGGAAGGTGTTGGGTCACGTGAGATTAGTGGATTTTGGTGTGGGTTAGGCATGAGTTTCGGTTGTAGGGTTCCTGCAAGTGGTTAGGCATGCTCATTGCATCCACGAAATGGTTTAAGGGTGTTTAACATTTAGAGTTGAGATTACGATATTTGTGAAAGTGCACGAGAGTTGAGTTTGAGATGTAGAATGATGGAGCGATCCTTGGATTGACCTTGCTCAGTGTGCGAGAATCCATGGAGTGCCCTAGGGACCCCGGATGACCTAGCTTGTGAGCAGGATTCAAGTAGTATTTGGATTGTCCTTGCTAGGTGTGTAAGAATCCTAATAGATACTTGAGATACCCCTGGATAGTCCAGCTGTATGAGAAGATCCATGGGAGAATGTGGGAGTTTATGAATCTTGTGGTGGTATATGAGCTCGAGTTACTGTTGGTTGTTTGTCGTTCCCATTTTATGCTTGTAATAGAAATGTTATAGTTTTGCGTATATTGAGATTTCCTATTGGACTGTGTTTGCTCACCTCTTTTCCTTCCACAAGTACCAGAGATCGGGGTCAGACATCGGGTGGGAATGTTCCAGAGCTCACTTAGAGATTTTTAGGAAGTTAGAATGGACCCATCATATGAATTTTGTATTTTTCACACGTTGTGTAAAAGATTTATGAATATTTGTATTAAAATATATATTTCATATATTAACTACTGATAAACGCATGTTTTCGACTTTTATTTCATTTCTTTATATAATTCACCCTCAGGATTCATGTATAAGGGATTCCAGGGCGTGACATAAGTTATGGTAAAAGAATATATTTTAATTGTCATACAATATCTCTCAATATAGCAAACAACTAAAATCAGTCATATAGTGGCCAAGTATATGAAAACATTAAGATCAATATTCAAATACTCAAAATCATTAAAGAAATCCAAACAGAATTTATTGAAAGAATGAATTATCTATAGGCTATATTACATCATAGTCCCAACAAGAATATTTAGTTCATGCTGAACTGAAAGTAAACAAAGGAAAAATTAAAGTTCATTACTGATAGAGACATGAAATTCAGTCTGAGAGTCAACAGTCTAAAGAAAATCTATAAATCTTTCTTATATGGAATAGTCTCTGCATTTCTGCTTCTCTCCTGCCGTCTCTCCTTTCTTCTCTTTTTAAAAACTATTTATATATGCCTCAGCCGCATTGCCATTTCAAATAGAATAAAAAGAGGAAAAATAAAATATGAAACGGTGCCTAGGCAGGGAACAGAACGGAGCCGAGGTGTAAAACGGTACCTAGGCGAGAAATGAAACGGCGCCTAAGTGTGAAATACAGTATTTGAACAAATTCTTCTCTCTTCTACTCCAAGCAATCTAACAAAATAAACACAATAAAAAAAAATCAAACTAAAATTAACAATAATTAAAACAAAACTAAACAAAAATCCTAAAAGAACTAACAAAAGCATGGACAAAGAAGAAATTAAAGTTAAAGAAAAATACACTTATCAATTTACATCATAAATCTCTATTTTAAATCAAGCTTAAGTTAATCAATCTTTATAGGGAATTCCAACTCCACCTTGAATCTATGTTGATTCTGCCATTTTCTCTCCACAACCTTGTACTTGCTATTGTAGTCCTTGGAGTTATGTCTTACACACACAACCAAGCCTATTTTGCCATAACAATGCTTGATCAAAATTTGACATCGAAACTGACCTATCTACTTTAAGCAACGTGCTACCTAGAAGGATATACATATCGTGCTCTTTTACACCCTTCAAAATCTCTAAGGAGCCCCTGGTAACTTTTTATGTACCATACTCTCCCTTATATTTCCACCACTTATAGTCAAGCATT
>JANKKB010027242.1:0-10331 GCA_026225775.1 Bursera palmeri | reverse complement strand
GAGCTTAAGGATGTACAACTTATAATAGAGCTTGTAAAAATAGTTTTTATTAGAAAATTTGTGATTCTTTATTCAAATAATCGTGAGTCTTTTCTAATACTTAAGTTACTAAAAATGCGTTTTGTTTTTAGAGAAATAAACTATTATATTTTCAAAATTTTAAAAGGTTTGAGCCCCCTGAATAGACTTAAAAGCTCTTCCCTAGACCTCAGGACCTTATAACATATTTGCCATTATCTACTACTACTATATTCAGCAAGCTATTGAAACCTCAGCCAAGCAAACGACCATCGTGGAGAGAATCAATAGCTTAAATTTATATGTTCTTTCGAATCTCCACAACTAGAGCAAAAATTTTTGTGCAATATCAAAATTGTAACGTTAGAAAAGCGAAAACTACAACAAAAACCTAAATCAGTTGTGTTTCAAGTAAAAAAGATTTAGGCAACCATAGTATATATAACAATTAGGAAAGAATCATAACTACAAAATTACCATAGCTGACGGATAAATGATAGTGCCGTATACTCGCAAAAATGAAGATTAACCAAAAAGGAGACTTTCACACACAAAATGCTCCTAGTCAATCTTCATCAGAATAATTGAACTTTACAGAGTGTGATTGGAGATCAATCTGCCCTCCTCTATAGCTCCCACGCTTTTTCTTGGTCATTTCATGCCGGAAACCCCTGAGAGAGAGAGAGAGAGAGAGAGAGAGAGAGATCAGATTTCATTCCTAAATATGGAAAGCAAGCTCAAGAGAAAGTGTTACGGAAATGGAAAAAAGATTTATGCCACAAACATTAATATTGGCCACATCCAGAAATTTAAGTTGCATATTAACTCGTTTATTAAGAGAGGATGCAAATGTTACCATCAAAATTGCCAAACTTCAGAGCTTTGACATTGCTAGAGAGGTGCTATGAAGAACCTTTTCCCAGTTAAGTGACCAATCACGTTTAAAAGGGAACATAAGAACTATATCAGGGAATTGAAACTTAAAATTAAGTAACTTTCTGCGACACCCATCTCTAATACGATCTGACTAGAATGTGCCATAATTAACACTGATATTTTTATCAAGGATTCTATCTTCTCCATCACATTTAGAAAGTAAAATTGCAAAAAAGATTCACTAAATCTGTGCTTAACTTCAATTATTTGCCTAAAATATTGACTTTAGAAGAGATATCTCACATAAAGGATGAAATTGTATACCATTTGGAACCAAAAATATAGCTGGATTATGGGATTCATGGCCAAAGAATTGTGGCTGTCCAAGGGGGATTGTGTTTGAGATGGAATGGAAGTGTACTAGTACACCATTATGTTCCAAGTTGTAAAATTCTCTATCTCAAAAAACTTGTTAAAGTTACTCAGGAATGTGAAAACATATTCTAATTAACCATACACAAACATTTCTTGATGTGCTCTCACCATTTACTTTATTTAGTTTCCAATAATTTAAATTGTTAAGACAATAATTAGTGACTTTGATTGCTTTGACAAATATGTAACAAGTTTTCTGCAAAATTAACATATAAGAGTTGACTTATATGCCATAAATTCAGCATTTTAAAAGTGGACTTCATCACCTTAAGATCTCTGCATTATTAGCCAGAAGACATATAAAGTCCCCATTGCATAAATCTCTAATATAAACTTGAGAAATGCTAACAACACTCTCTTAGACCCTTTCTTATTCACTCCCCTCTTCTGGCGTTGACATAATTCCACAAAACTTATATTAAATTACAATAACAATAATATAATTATTAACTCAACTATTAATAATAGAAGTTTTGTGTAAACGTATCAACACACAAAGTAGAAAGTGAAAAAGAGAATGTCCAAGAGAGTATTGCTAGCATTCCTCTATATGTATTTCAATTATGAGTTGCACAAACAAATGTGCATTTTAGGCTTTGGGTTTTCTAGGAGCAACCTCCACAACAATTACATTTATGGTGAAATTTTTGTTTTCTTTTTCAAATATTTGGCAAAGGAAATAATATCCAAATTGCAGAAAGACAATATTCCACTCAATATCATGGAAAACAAATGAATCAAATCAAAGTGACAGAAACAGATGATCAAAATGTACCTTCCTCTAACTTGCCCAAGAACTTCCTGTGCTTTTGCACCATAGCCACTATCCGCACCATCCTATGGAGATATTTCAGAGGGTATTCCACAGGAAGAATCAGAACCAAATGATGAAGAAATTTAAGAAAAGCAAACACAAAAACTTGTCAAACCTTTGCCCAGTATGAATTATCTTTAAGCCTCTCATCAGTAAATACCACCTCATCAACTTTTACCCTCTGAAATGCTTCTTTAGCTGTCTTTGGCTGGAATTACAGTATTCAACAATAAGAATCTCAGTAGATTTAGAAAATACAACAGCAAAATTATTAAGTCTCGAAATCAATCCAATCTTAATTGTAAACACAATATTAACAAACATACTGTTGAAGAAAACCATTTGTGCAAAAAAGAATTAATACTTTCAACAGGTTGGATCAGACCCAAATTGCGACTTGATTTATCTATTGGAATGCAAAGGCAATATATATCACTTCCCAATTCAAACTTCCATTAGATTTCAATTCCATATGAGCTCAAATTTAGTAACATGCAAACAAACACTACACTATTTGTATTTGGAACTAAACCATCAACAATATACAATCCCAAACTCACAACAAAATTAAAGATCTCTCATGATTTCTGGTTGAGTTTGCTTATTTATATTTATAGTCAGACTTGGAGAACAATATATCTGCACTCAGTTCCGATCCATTTATTATTACTATTCTCTTATTCGGATTACACTTTAAAATTTTCGATCATTTCAGTTAGTAGGGAAAATATTGTACTATTGATAGTCCCTAATCTAGTCAAGCCTAAGTTATTTCATCTTCATTTAGTATTTAGATTAGGACAATAACTATTAATTCATTTAATTTTTACTCCTATGGTATGAGGATAAGTAAAAAGAAGTATATAACTACATATATAAATCAGAATGTTATTAGGCTTTGATTAATTGAATGCTACATTTATTTAGTTTATCATTACAGGCATGTACATTCCTCTATCTTCTTTTTCTCTCAATATTCCTTGCACGCTAAAAATTTGGTAAATCGATCCATCAAATCAGCTTCCATATCAATAACTCTTTATCCAAATACTACTCTTTCCGTCAATAGAACAATAAATCTACAATTATCACACCACCATTTCTTGCAAAACATCGTCGAAAATGAATATAGTAAAACTGTAGTACATCAAATATTGTACAATGGCAAAAGATTGAGTGATATTGCTTCCTAAATCTTACTTTTAAAGATCGTTAGCCATGGACACAACTATATATGTTTGTTAAATTTAAGGAGTGCCTGTAAGATGAAAAATACTTGAATTAACTAGGTTGAACAAGTGGTGGAAGCTATGATCGTTGCTATCTTGGCAAAAATCTGAACAAAACTTAAAAAAACATCCAAGCTCACTACAAAGAAAGAAGCAACAATTATTTGGTCAATGCGACATCAGAAGACACTATTAAAGTTCTGAGATAAGAGTAGAAGTTGAAATCAAGGAATCACAAATCTGAATCTGAGGAAGAGATTGAAGAAACTAAAGAATACATTATGAAGTCAATGGAGATAATCAGGGAGCAAGACATTTAGGTTGTCAAACAAAGTCAAGAACAAGAGTGTGCATATACGAACAATTGTTAACTTTATTATGCACAAAACTTTTCAACTTAAACTAGAAAAAGTATTATTAGTCTCATTTTTGTGCCGTAAAGAGCAGGTCAAATCAAGTTAGCTCCAACATTTCATATTTCTGCATATTTTAACATCGGCAATTCGAACATAGAAATAAAAAAAAAAAAAAAGAAACTCCTCTTTTTTGGTGATACAACGCTGAAAAATATATATTGTTTAGAAAGAACTAACACTTCTAAAACACAAGTTCACCAAAAAAATAAAATAAAATCCCTGTACAACTTCAATTTTGTAAACAAATATATTAACATAGCAGGTTTAAAGTTGAGGACAACTGGCAAACCCTACAAACTTCTTAGTCAATAAATCATGATATAATATCCTTGGTTGATAGTACCACACAACCCAAAACTTGGGATTTGTAAATTTATACTGTAGACAAACCTTGTATGACATTAAATTTATAAAAAGGATTTCATTCTTTTGAAGATTGGTTATATCATTATTTTATAGTATTATGGTAATTTATGTGATTCCAACACATCAGGTGTAGGTCTTCATTCTAAGTTGAGGTACTAGGTCTTTATTCTTCACTTCCTAGTCTTTTGGTTAATAAAATATTGAGTTATTTGGTTCATCAGAGACATGGACAATCATCTCTCTATCTCCCCCTCTTAGCTCATTTTATTTTTTATTTTTTTGTCCTCTAAATTCTCTTTGCATTGTCATTACTTGATTTTCCAAATCAGTCGATCTTCTAGGTCCTAAAATCCATATCTAAAGCAAATTATGTAAATCTTGTATCACAGCCAAATCAATCTACATTGACCCACCACCTATTTCTTGCAAGAAGACCTGCCTTATATGTCCTTTGTTAACGAGTTTGAATGTTGGATCAAGAATCTAGAAATCTTGAGTTTGGACAGCATTTATTTACTTAGTACAAATCATAAAAGCCAACTTCCAATCATAAAAATCATGCTTCGAGAGAACTACACAAAGATTTTTGTGGGTTAACCGTTCATATAACTTCATGGATAAATAAAAGGCACTAGAGTCAATTTGAAACACAGCCACTACATTCAATCAAAGTATGTTTAAAATAGTTAACTTGTAGCATTTATTTTCAATGTCCTTAAATTTCAGTTATACCAAATTTTTGTGATAAATATCCTTGAAAATTGATTTGTCAGAAGAGTTGCTTATAACTAAAAACTGGCATAAAGAAAAGCAATCTGCATGACATAACAAACCATGCACCGGAATGGGCAGTCCCCTGCTACAGACACGAAAGAAAATAGTTCAAGAAAATGATTTTCGAGGGGATTCTAAAATTTTGAGCAGTTTGGGCTCTATATAAGAAGACAGTCTATTTAAGATAGTTTGTACATACTGGGTTTGATTCCATACCTCAGTTGAACCATTTGCTTGCTTCTTCGTGTTTTTATGCAAGGAAACACTTCCATCACCTACACGTTCGGCAGCTCTAATGGGTGTTTTCACCTCTGTAACTTGAGAACTTCCCTTCAGATCCTCTGAACCTTCTGTCTTTCTACGTTTGGATTCTTCAACTTCAATTTTTTCGATAGGCTGAGAATTGTTTTCTTCAGCAGCTAATCTTTTCCGTTTTTTTGAATGTTTACTCTCCTTAAAAGTTGCATCTTTCTCAGATGTTTGATCATTATTCCCTTTGTCAAGCTCCTTATCTCCATCAGATAAACTTTGAGAAGCAGAACCATCCTTCTTTTTCTTCTTACTTTTGGATTTGACAGTTTCTCCTTCCAATGAAATGTTGTTAGCATTCACCATTGTAGTTTCAATAGCTTGGGAATCTCTCAATGATTCCACTTCCTTAGTTTTTGTCTCTTGCTTGTCCTCCACAGCATTTGGCTCAACATTATTAACAAGAGATTCAGAAGCCAATTTGCTTTTCTTCTTATTCTTTTTCTCCTTATGTTTTTTCTCAGACTCGTGAAACTCTGTGTCACACACCATATTATCAACAGGCTTCTTTGCTTTGTCAGCACTGACATGCTCTGCCTGGCTGAGAGAATCGGATATCTTTTTACTTTTTTTCTTTTCTTTAGATTTTTTATTTAATTCAGGTACTGCATCATCTACTATCACCTCCTCAATCAACTTAGATTCAGTAATTTTACCAGACTCTTTGTCTCTTGCAGAATTTCCATCCATTAATAAATCTGTAACATAAAAGACTTTGAATTAGTTCTAAGATGACTATTATGCATTATGTACAGAGAAGGGGGGATTTTACTCATCAATATAACAAGCTAATAGTTTTATGAAATTTAACCTACCTTGCACCTTCTGTCTGCTAAAATTTGTGCTTCCATGATCACTACACATTACAGAATTTCAAGTAAATTGAGAATGTAACTGAAACTATATTTAGTGTTAAATCAGTAAAAAAACAAAGTAAAAAATTTGCATAGAACAGTTGAAGTTGTAGAAAGCACAAACTGCAATACTAAAATAATTACAATTATGGACATGATTTAATGTGCAAGAGCATGGAACAAAGAAGAGAAACACACACAATTCAATAGTATCAATAGCATAAAACGGTATTCTCCAAATGGTTCATACAAGCAATTAAATGCGTTAAACAAAACCTCCAAAAGATGTTAAAATTAAAATGTCAGTCTATACTCCAATCTGTCATCGCTATAGAGGAAACAACCAGTTTATTGTTCACTCAGATGTCAACAGTACCTAAAACATTAATGTAGAGGAAAAAAGGCAAAAGCCTGAAGAGATCATGATTCTGCATATATAGTTGGGGTTTAATTGTATTTTGAATACAAAGGTGACTTCCGTATATAACACAAGGCTCATAAGTCGTAAAACAGTAGCTTAATACAGGATTAATTGTTAATAAAGGGAAGAGATTTTAAATCTTACCATGATGCTAGATGCTTGCAGAACATATCCTCCAAATCCAGAGAGGAATCATTAAAATCATCTTTCTGCACCAAGAGCATTAAGTAAGAACATTGGACATAGTAATGTCAGTCAAACGGAAAGAGATACAGAATGAAAATATATATACATACGAAATGCAAACAGTAACATTTTTATTCTTAAAAAGTAACCATATTTATGTAGTAAAATTCATATAACACATTAAAATGAACACTCAAGAACCTAAATTTAAAATAATGAACTATCAGGTGTACAATACATTGCCATTCAAAGTACCTATTGTTCTAATATGATGTAGCTAATAGGAGATTACATGATTTCATGGCGCAATATCAGTCAGTCATCATCACAATCCAATGCACAAGTATAAACTATATTAACTGTTATAAAAAAAACAAAACTTGGGTAAAAAAATACAACATTGTTAAGCAGCAGTACAACAGGCACCTACCATACCGTTGAAGAAGCATCAACTTCAGAGCTTATTAAAAGTTTACGTAAAAGAAACAAACAAAACCCCACAAGCTCCAAAAATGTCTTAATCAAGCAGTGCATCAACAACATGTTTGACCAAAAACAAAGCAAAAAGTTTGTTTCTTGAGTTAGGGGTACCTCTAGCTTTGCTTCAGACAAGAACTTCTTAAGGGTTTTGGAGAAGCCATTAGAGTTCAAGTACGCAGCTACAGAGTGAACGAGAAGAGTCTTCTGTTCCGGCTTCAGAGATGGTGTAGAGGCCTTGCCATTGCTCTGCTTCATGTTTATGTTTCTAAGTAATACTTGGCGAGGCTTCAAGCATAAGAGGCTCGGATTTATTGTGTTTGAAATTGGGGTTTTGGTTTTGGGCATATATATATATATATAACGTGGAAGCTTTGACGCTTCAGCTAGCTTCTGGATGCGCAGCACCCGCACGAGACAGAAACCTCTCCCTCAGCCCCATGGGAAAGAAATTAGGGTTTATGGGCCAAAAACTCGACACCCCTGATGTTTCACGAAATTTACAGACATACCCGTCTGGAAGAACACTCAAATTTTAGGTAAATAACTGTAGGTTTTTTTAAAATTAATAAGGGAAATTAACAAAAATAGCCAAACCAAGGGGGTTGAAACAAAAAATGGTCTAATATCATACCCCTCTCGTCTGCCTAACCAACCTCAGTCAATAAATCCATAATACCAATGTCTCTTTCATGCCCCTTCTCTTCGATTCTGTTGAATTAAACCCTAACTATCTCTCTTCTTTCTCTTTTCTCTCTCTTGCCAATTCATTCTCTCTTCAACACATCTTACGGTTCATTTTCTCTTCATCGTTCATCTATTGTAAGTCATCATTATATTTTTTCGTACCTTTTTTTTTTCATTTACTTCATGTATTTAGTCATGGCTTTTTTTAATTTGTTGTGTGAGTTTCAAAGTTGGGGGTGTTTATTTGTTGATAGTTGTTGAATGGATGTTGTAGCAAGAGTAAATAGATTGTGGAGAAGATGAAGTTGATAAACGACTGTCATCACCCGTGGTCTTAGGTTAGACCATGTCGTTCTATGTTAGACCTACACGGTCCAACATAGACTTTCTAAGTCAAATCGTGACAGTCTGGATTCCAGAACTACACGGTCCAACATAGACTTTCTAAGTCAAATCGTGACAGTCTGGATTCCAGAATATCTATTTTACAACTTGGAGAATATTTATTTTACAAATTACAATTTTTTTTTTTTTTTTTTTGCTTTCTGGTACTATAATCTAACATTTTGATGTGTTCACAAAATAATGAAAACTTTCATCATTGTGCATTATGGTGGTAGTTAGGAGGCGCAACAAAATCGTGATGTTGAATATATGGGTGGTGAAATTAGGGGGTTAAGAGTTCGAAAGAATATTGGATTTAATTAGTTTGTAGATTTATTATATAGAACTTCGGATTGATTTGAAAAAATATACTATGGCTTTATCAACAAGATTTCTATATATCAACTCAAAACCATCCTTCATTATCTATTTGGTAAATGATAAAGATGTTGGTTTCTTTATTGAGAATAGTCAATCGATAAATAATGTTGTTCCACTTATGGTGACACTTGAGGAAAGGGTTGATAGAGTTGATCCTATTATTTCGGTACGAAAAAAGGTTTCATGGGACAGAGAAGTATTGACAAAACCTTGTTTCATTCTCAGAGTGCAAGTAATCAAAGAAGTTAGTCGATACCTGCAACTTCGTCATCCTATTTTGTAGACAAAGATAAGGCAACATCGCCTATACCTTTCCCCCTAATGAAAAATGATACAATTAGAATGTCTGTGATTGAGGTTCAAATACCATTAGGGTACCTGATATTGATTTGAACTCGAATGATATAATTAGGTCGCTTAATAATCCCATTGATGAGGACTTACAAAGAGCCACAATGATAGGACAACTCACGCCCTTTGATGATGATTTTATAAAGGATTTTCTTGGAAAATGATTTTATAGAGGATGATCATTTCGCTGATGTAAAGGTTAACAATGACCTTCCATCCTCTAATGCAATTCCATCCCGAGCATCTGTTAACAAAAATCGTAACCCAAGTTCTACTGAAGAGATTAGGCCATGGACATTTCGATGGTTGCCATCTATTACAGACACAAACCCGCTGATGAAAGATGATACTACTTCATATGTTAATGATGGACTACATATACAACTTGGTGAGGTGTTTAAGAATAAGTTGAAACTTCGTGCAAAGTTGGCGTTGATTATAACGAATAAGAACTTCGAGTTTGTCATCTCTAGGTTAACAAATCACTAATTTGAGGTGGTTTGTGGTCATAAAAATTGTAAGTGGAGAATAAAAGCTTTGACAATTAAAAAAGATAATAAAGATGATCATGAATTTTGGCAAGTAAAAAGACTTGATTAGTGGCACACGTGTGAAAGGACACAACTTTTCCTAGATCATCGGCAAACATTTGCTCATTTTATTAGATGTTTTGCCAAACACAAATTCGAGGATTCTTCAATCTACCGTCCAAGGGAAATTATTCAAGATGTTTAAAATGATTTAGCTATTGACATCTCTTACAACAAGACATAGAGGGCTAAAGAGTCTACCTTTGCACAATTACTAGGAGATCTAGATAAGTCATTTGTGTTATTGCCTCAATATTGTTATATGTTGGAAGCAACGAATCCTGGTACCATGACTGATATTATGACAGATTTTGAAAACCATTTTTTATATTGGTTTATGATGTTGAATGCTTCAAAGGTCGGATTTTTCTCTTCTATTAGACCAGTTGTAGCCGTAGACAATACATTCTTAAAAGGAAGATGGGAAGGCACTTTTTCACTACATCGTGTTAGAATGCAAAAAAAGTAAATTTTCCATTGGCCTTCACTATGGGTGATCCAGAGAATGACTAGTCATGCGAGTGGTTACTATGAAAACGACATGAACAAACGGGCAGGTCGAAGATCTTGTTATTATATCTGATGTCAATCAAAGTATAATCAAAGACGTTAAGACCATATTCCAAGATTTCAAACTTTAAATGTTGTACTACATTTGTGCAAAGGCGTACTGTGCTTCTGATTTCTATGATCACTTCTTAAAGCTCAAAGCTTTATTATCCAAAGAGGTAGACAAACTTCAGGAAATTGGATTTGATAAATG
>JANKKB010027241.1:0-10331 GCA_026225775.1 Bursera palmeri | reverse complement strand
ACCAAAACCCACCGCCATTGCCTTTAACTTCCCTGATATCTTAAAAAACAACGATGACCTCTTTTTAAGATCACCAGGGGTGTTCTCAAAGTCAGATCGAAACAAAGCCGCAATAGAATCGATCACAATGAGCTTCACAGGCAGTCTAGATTTTGAGTTTTTGATGAAAGACTCTATCTTAGTCATTATATCAAGTAGTTGGTCTACAGAGTGTACACTCTGAACAAATATGTAATCACAAGGGTCATGATCATTATTGGCGAAAAGACGAGAATTCAAGGAGAGAAAAGCAGTGCTGAGTTGGCGGAGGCGGCGAAAAGGGAAAGGAAATTCTGTGTGGAGGTAAAGAGAGGAGGCGAAGAGGCCGCCGTGGGAGGTGGGGAGTTGGGCGGAGAGGGAGAGTTGAAGGCAGAGTTGGGTCTTGCCAGAGCCGCTCTCTGCAACCAACTCAGTTATGGAGTTGCAAGGGATGCCGCCGCCTAGGCAGCGGTCGAGAATAGGGCAGCCAAGGCTGCACTTTTGGGTGGCGGAGCAGGTTTTGGGGTCTGATACTCATTGATGTATACAAATGTAGAAAAAATGGCGCCAATTCTTATATGTTTGAAGTTTATTCCTACTTTTAGTGTTTCCATTTAAGATATTTAATTTATAAAAAAAAAAAAAAAAAAAAATTAAGAGAAATAGCCCAGATCAGGGGTTTGTTAAAAAATAACTAACCATATCAATTTATTTGATTTACCTTTCCACTCCTAATGCTAATGCTACGATGAAAATACCCTCACCGTCAACCTCTCTAAAACTTTAACCTATGTAAATTACCCTTCAATTTCTCTCAAACCGTAACCTACCGTCTCCTCTTAAACCCAAACCTAAATCAAAATCCATTTGCTCCACCACAACTTTCCTCTACCAATTGATCAAATCGAAGAACAAACTCTTTATATTTCATGTTTTTCTCTTTATTTGATTTCTATTAATTCCTTTGTGTGTCTAACATCTACCCTTTCAGTCTCTTATGAGTATTTTTTATGAACAAATTCACTACATCCGATGGTCCAATATGGTCCTTTAACGGTTTTGATGGTTCTTAATATTTGCGTAAGTTATTGACGGTCTTTTAACAACCTTTAAATAAGTTGAACGTAAGTTTATGCAAATAGTTGAAGGTGAGGTAATGATCATTAAGTTGAATTTTATTAGATAAATCAAATAAAATATGGGGATTGGTTATTTTTTAAAAACCCCTTAATTTGGGCCATTTCTATTAATTTCGCAAAAAAAAAAAAAAAAGTTTAAAGAGCATTACTATCATTTTAATAATTTGGATATACCCATAATAAAAATAATTTTTTAATCTTCATTTAAATGTAAAACTATAAAGTTTTGTATATTTTCAAATAATCATAAAAGTGTATGTATATCCCATATGTTAGTTAATGTGGTGCTATATGATTGATAGAATGTACATATATTTGTTTTATAAAAAAATATTATTTAAAAAAACGATAATATTTATTATAAAATATTAATCTCAAATTCATATGTTTTGTGTGTTTGTTTATTTTTATTCACCTAAAAAGCATTAAACACATGATTTTTTGGTTAAATGGTCTGAAATGGAGTTGAGATCTCCCTTATAGAATAAGCTATTTAAGAAAAATGTTAGATTATTAAAAAAATAATTAAAAAATAATTTCCATTTGTTTTACACCATCAAACCCAAAAAAATAATTAAAAAATAAAAAGTAAAATAAATAAATAGATTTACCTTACAACTATAGATCATAACATGAGATTATTAACGATAAATGCAATATTTTAATAAACATATAATAATTATTTCATTAAAATGATAAAAGTATCAAGGTATATAATTTATAGTAAAAATGAAAATAATTTCACTATAAATTGATAATGGCAAGGCGAAACAATTTGAAGGCAACCAAACGCGGCCAAAGAATGTGTTTTTCCTAAAATTTCCCGGTTGTGTTTTCTCCAAGACAGTATTCCCACCAAAAACACCCGCCCATTCTCAATTTCCAAAACCCCTCGATCCTCCATTTCGTCATTGCCCACCAATAACATTCAAGAACTCTTCATCCAACGGCTCCCATCCCAAACACTACCCTTCACGCGGATCGCTAGCCCATCCAACGGCCGTCACGCTATCTCTCCCCCTATATAAACCCCTCCTTATCTAGTCTCTTGACACGCAACAAACAAACAGCAAAAGAGAGAACAAAGAAAAGAAAGCGAGAGAAAGAGAAAAGAGAAGAGGAGATGTCAGGAAGAGGGAAGGGAGGCAAGGGCTTGGGAAAGGGAGGTGCGAAGCGGCACCGTAAGGTGCTGAGAGATAACATTCAGGGAATCACGAAGCCAGCCATCAGGCGTCTGGCTCGTCGTGGCGGAGTCAAGCGTATCAGTGGCTTGATTTACGAGGAGACACGAGGTGTTCTCAAGATCTTCCTGGAGAACGTGATTAGAGATGCCGTGACTTACACCGAGCACGCTCGTCGCAAGACTGTCACCGCCATGGATGTTGTGTATGCTTTGAAGAGGCAGGGCAGGACCCTGTACGGCTTCGGTGGTTAGGTTTAGGGCTAGATTTAGGGTTTTTGTATGGTTAACTTGTTGGAATTTTCTTGATTCTGTAATCATATCCGATTCATGAATGAATGGGGATTATCTGCTAATTATTGTGTTTTTTATTTTTAATTTCTGAATTTTTACTCGAAATTGAAAGATTTGATTTTTAATCTGTTGCTCCAATTGGACGATGAAACCCTAAAATTAAAATTGTGTAGGAGACTGTTGGGTGAATTATTTAATTGGATTTGGAAATTATATTTAATAGTTTGGGAAATTATGCAAAATGAGTTATTCACTAACAAAATGTAGTTTACATGAGTACTGTAGATGTGATAAGGAAATTGTCATTGCAGGTAGGTTAAAGAAAGTGAATTGAGGCTTGAATAAATGGGAAAAGGAAATTGTCATTCCAAGTAGGTTAAGGAAAGGGAATTGAATTTGAAAGGGAAAATTTCTTTAAACCTTCGGCTAAATTTTACGAAAATATTTTATTCTAAATTTTGGTTAATCTAATATTTATTTTTTAATAATTAATATAATTAATTTTTAATTAATATTTATTTTTTAAAAATTTAAAAAATATGTGTTAATTTTTTATTAATTTTTGAAAGCAAATGTTAATTTAATAAAATTTTTGGGTGCAGTGTTTCCTTGAAATTTAGCCGGGGTTATTATCATTTGGGACTCAAAACTGTGGTCATTTAAACACCACTAAAAAGGTGATTAACGTGGTTCTCCGTAAACGGGCTTAAAAATATTTACCCAAATGCCAGTGGCCCATTCTAAAAATTGGGCCTTTCTCTTCAACTTCCGCAAACATTCTTCTTTATACCCAACACCATTCGGCCCACAAACACTCAACTGTCCTCAGTACACACCATCCAGCCTCTCTGTCAGATCTGTCTGGGGATTCAATTTCTCTCCGACAAACATTTGAAATCGAAACTACGACGATGAAGAACTGGTTTGTCACTAGCTTCTCTCTTCCCTAAATCTTCAAATTCTTCAAATAATTTTCTTCACCTCATTCTTTCTCTACATCCAAAACCCTAGATCTGATCTGACCGGATCCGATCCAAATGTCGTGTCTAGCTCTCTCTCTTCAACCCCTCAATGGATCCGACATCCTCCTTCAAACCCGTGAATGGTTCCCTCCCACCCGAGCCCTGGCCGCCCTCTCTGCCTTCCGTCAAACCCGCGAAATCTTCGCTGCCACTAAGCGCCATAATCAAAACCACCATCACCACCAACAACCACCACCCTACGCTGACCATGACGCTTCCATCGATTCCATCGCCTCTCTCGGCGACGACCCTCTCGCTGCCTCCAGTGGCCAGCTCATCGTCGGCGTTGAATCCCGGTACCGCGTCGTCTACCGTCTCGTTAACTCCATCTACGTTCTGGGCATCAGTGACGCCGATCATGATAACTCCATCAACGTCTTCGAGTGCATCAACACTGTAAACCAAGCCGTTAGCGTCATCGTAACGGCCTGCCGCGGCGTCGACGTCACTCCAGAGAAACTCAACCGCAAGTACGCCGAAATCTACATGGCTTTGGACATCGTCCTACGTGGCGTCAGTAGCATACGCTTAGCTGCAATGCTGGGTTCAATGCACGGAGAAGGAATTGCGAAGATGGTCCACTCGGCGTTAGATACAGAAACCAAGATTCGTGGCGCCGATCACTGGAATTCTGTCGAGGTTCACTCGGTTGAGCATCAAGGTACTGTTGATTCGTTTTCCAATGCTCGGTTTGAACTCCCGGGGGAAACTCTCGCAGCCGGCGATGAGGTGGCGGCGACTCTTGTTGTGCAAACGGCTAGCGAACAAGATAAAGATAAAGAATTAGAAAAGGCTGATGAATCTCCGGCTGAGAAAGACCCATTTGCGGCAAGTGAAGCCGTAAATAAAGAGGAAGAGCTAGTGGGTGGTTTTAAGAAGAACAAAGAGTCATCGTCGGCGGATTTGACGTTGGCTTTGGCGGGATTGGAGGTTACGACATTGCCACCAGCTGAGGCGACACAGTCGACTCATATTAATGTGGAGGGTTTTGAAGGGGAGTATGGTGGGATTGAATTTAGTAATGATCAGGCTACAATGGAAGAAACTTTCGAGGGATTTTCTGATGCTTGGGGTGGTGGATTAGATGCTTCCGAGTTTGTTGGAACCAAAAAGATTGCGAAGAAAGAGGGCCTTAGTGGGCTTGAATTGTTGCAAACTGGTGAGGATGCTCCGCCTAAGACTGCTGATGGAGCTGCCGGGACTCCACTTGAGAATATTTTGGTGAAAAAGACAGAAATGAAAGGTCCTGAAATGTACGTTGTAGAGCAAATCAGTGCGGAGTTTAGGGAATCGTTGCTTGCTAGAGTAGGGTTAATGGGTGTGGTTTATTTGAGAACATTGCCTAAGAAAACTTCTGGTGATGATAAAGAAACTGAGTTCTCGTTTCGTGTTGAGGGCACTAGTGGGGTTAAGAGATTTGTTATGCAGAGTAGTAAAGTCAGCAGTTTAGGTAATGGGATGTTTCATGTGAGAACAGCTCCATCTGATGAGCCTATTCCGATTTTGAAGTATAGTTTACTTCCTAAGATGACACCATTGCCTTTAAGAGTTCGGTTGATAAAAAGACATAGTGGAACTTTGCTTTCTGTGATGATACAGTATGTTTCGAATCCTGAAATGCCTATGCCATTAAATGATGTAACATTTGTGTTGAAACTACCGGTAGATCCTACATTGTTGAAGGTCTCGCCTAAAGCTGTGTTGAATAGGACTGATAGAGAATTGAAATGGGTTGTGTCGGAGATACCTGTAAAGGGTTCTGTGGGTCGATTGAGAGTGAGAATGCCTGTGGATTCTAGTGAGGAAGATGGTGGGGAAGAGATTGATGTTGTTGCCTACGTGAAATTTTCTGGACAAGGGCTTCAGTCGTTATCTGGGGTTTGTCTACGGCCTGCTACTGAAGGTAAGACAGACTTTTATGAGGTTAGTCCCAAGTATGAGACTGGGGTTTACATGTGCAGTTAAGCCATAGTTATATGACTGTTTGCTTACACACTGTTGTTTTTCATTTTTGCTTTATTATTCTTTGGGAGGGAAGTCAAGTGGCTGTGGTTTGGATGTCTTTGTAGCATTCTTTGATGTTGAGCTTGTAATCTAGATTAAGAGTTATGTACAAACCTTGTGTTTTTTGTTCTCATCTTTTGATTTTCATCAACGGATGTTATATTTTGTTCTTTACCTATAATTTTTTGGTTCTATCCGAAGTTTATAATTTTAATCTGAGCAGTTTCCAAATGTATATGATGCTAGAAAGTTCATACCTGCTAACTTAATTTCTGTATTACAAGTGCTGTGATTTACTATTGTGTACTTAAAATATATAGATTGAGTAAATGGAAAAATTGCTGAATGACTTATAATTATGATATGCTATCTAGAACTTCTAATAGTCTGGAAGCTTCTTTTGGTTGTACAATGCAATTTGTTGGGTTAAGATCTGTTAAAAGTGAGATGTTGATAAAAAGAGTAGTGTTGGGATATTTAGTTTGAGTCTATTGAAGCCATACAAAATGAATTTTTTTTTTTTTTTTTTTTTTTTTTTTTTTTTTTTTTTTTGGGTGAAATGAAGGTGCGTTATGGGAGATAAATTAGAAAATCAAGAGCTTTATTTTTTGTAGAGAATATGGATTCTATCTTATAGTTGGCTGAGGTTATGCAAGGCTTCTTCTTGTTGCTAAAGGTCTTGAAGTTATTTGGTGTCACAAGTGTAATCATGATGATTTTACAACCAATAGAAGGCCCAGTTTATGTTTTGTGATTCTAAAGGCTTTTGGTTGAAAATGACAATTGAGTTCCTTTAAAATACATTTTGTACCTGAGGTTTTAGACAACTTCAATTTTGAAGCTTTGGAACTGACATTTGAGATGTTTATTTTTGAGGAGAATATCATTGGCTAGCGTTGTAGTTTGGTTAGCATTACTTTGACCCTATGGTTTATGATTTCCTCTCAAAACTAACCTACCTTCGGTATTTTAAATTATTTTGAGCAATCAAAACTAGGGCTGTTCAGTATTTAAAGATTTTGAGCTTCTTTAGTAGTCTTTTCTAAAACCACAAATTGTGAAATTTTTTTCTTTTCATTTTTTTTTATGCCAATGTTGGAAAGTGGAAAAATAATAAATAATGAATACTGTTACAGAGAGAAAATACAGAAATCTAGACAGAATAAATGGTGAAGGTCATAAATATTGATCTATGAAGAGCTATATATATATATATATTTTACAAGAATAAAGTAAAATAAGAAATAAAAATCAATCACGCTCAGTTCATATCACCACCTAGGATATAACTGTCATAATCTAAAACTACCCTATAAAGCTCTAATAAATACATGTCCTATATACATATTTAGATTATTTATTTATTTTGTTGAACTATATGCATCACTGTCATCACTTATTAACCCACAGAATAAAAACTATAATATTTTACTAGTAGTGTATCATCATACATTACCTTCCATGATGCTGTGGTCTCTAAAAGAAATAACAAAAAGAATAGTAGTGATTGAAGAAACGTAATCTGGAAAATGATGCACTTTAATTATTTCAATACAGCCTAGTCACTAGTTCCAGGTTCTGGTCCAAAAGGGGAATGGGTTGATTACCATTGTAGACAAATGAAAAAAAGATTTCAAAGCTTCAAACTATCTCTCTAATTAACTCATCACCTCTATCTTGAAAGTCAAACCCACTTAATCATAACCAGCCCCCTCTAGCCCCGAGTCAATATTACTAAGCCAAACAAAAAAAAACCTCCAGTCTCTGTATTTTATCGATTTAGCAAACTAAACGCTACCCTTGGAGTTTACTGAGTTACCGAGTTTTAAACTAGGGTCACCATACAAGCTTACTAACTTGGAAACAGATGATACATACATCTAATGTCCTAGTAGGTGGCTCCTAGGGAATTTGAATCCTTGACCTATTTGATGGAACCAAAGACCTTTTTACTACTAAACCCAACCCTTGGAGTTTCTCAAGATTAGTTAAAACACCATTCTTAGAGTAACGAGGCTTCAGATTTTCAGTTTGTGATCTCATATGTGTTCTCTTTGCAAAATTCCTTCTAATCTTTTGTGGTGAATGATTATTGGTTAGTAAATTCTAGTTGGGGTTTAAAAATTGAGTTTAAGAGAACTTCTTTACTTCTTTCAGATAATCATTTGAAAGCTTAAAACATAGAGAATGACTTCAGGTATCTATTTTCTATTTTATGGAATCTGTTGATGAAAAATTTTGTACTTTTGTGACGCTAGAGAATGACTTCAGGTATCTATTTGTATTTTTTTGAATCTGTTTATGAAAAATGTTGTATTTTTGTGATGCTTTCATGTCTTCAGATTAAAAAAAATGTTCCTGTTCATTATGTAGAATATGTGAAGCTATAGCATTATTTTCTAGCCGCTTGCAGTGGATGGTATGAATACATCCAATCACATTTTTGGTGATTCATGTGGCTGGTTTCATATTGTAGGTGGTTTTTGTTTTTGTTTTTTATTTTATTATTTGTTTTAGTTCCAATATTATAAATGGTTAGGAAACTTGTTCTGCCTATTGATGTCTTTTAAGTAAATGGAAAAATTGTTGAATGACTTGTATTCATGATATGCTATCTGGAAGTTTTAAGAGTCTGGAAGCATCTTTTGTTTGTACGAAGCAATTTGGGTTTAGATCAGTTCGAAGTAAGATGTTGATAAAGGAGTATTGTCAGGACATTTAGTTTGAATCTATTGAAGCCATCTAAAATGATGTTTTTTTTTTTAAATTTTTTTCTTTGTGAAATAGAGGTGCATTATTAGGAGATAAAGAACTTAGAAAATCAAGAGCTATTTGTTTGTAGAGAATATGAATTCTATGTTATAGTTCGCTGAGGTTATGCAAGGTGTCTTCTTGCCGAAGATCTTGTTATTTATTGTTACATGTGTAATTATGATGGCTTTATAACCAATAGAAGTTTCACTTTATGTTTTGTGATTCTAAAGGATTTTGGTTGAAAATGACAATCAATTTCTTTTGTTAAATTACATTTGGTGGACCTTAGGATTTAGACTTCTTAAATTTTGAAGCTCTGAAGCTAACATTTGAGTTGTTTATTTTGTGAGCAGAATATAATTGACCATCTTGTATTTTGGTTAGAATATAATTCAGCCCAAGGTCTCTTGAGCTTCCTTTTGTTTACTGAGTTACCAAGTTTTAAACTGAGGCCTTTGTCCACAACGGACCAGTTTACTGGTTAGTCTAGAAACGTATGTAAATATCCTAGTAGGTAGCTCCAAGAGAAATTGAATTCTTGATCTCAATGACACAACCAAAGAGATTTTACTAATAAACCCAACTCTTGGAGCTTCTCAAGATTAGTTTAAGTACTAGTCCTAGAGTTTAGGAGGCTCCAACTATGATTATCTAACCGATCAAGTGTGGTTGATATAGTTTGGCGCAATTAAAATATGGTTTTTGGGTAGAATTTGTCAATCTATAGGTTTTCTCGTTTTCTAATTTTAGTAGCAGGTTATCAAACCGAATATATAGGAATCCTATTTAGATTATTTTGCGTTGCTTCCTAGTTAAATCTATTAGTTTCCTAATTATTTGTAATAGTTCTTTATTTGGGTGGTTGAAATCTTTGGATTCTATACATTTTTATTCCTGAATTATTTGAAAAAAATAAAAGGGATGGAGTAACGACAATCGATATTTTATTTTTTCATTTGAAATTTGAATATAGTAACTTGCTCTCAGTCATTCAGATATTTTTAAATGTGTATTTTTTCTGTTGAAGTATGAGAATCACACAAATTTATCTTAACTGAAAAAACTAAAATGTTTATCTTTTATCTTAACGGGTAAAAGTTGTGCGGATTTGTTTAATTTAAGGTTCTAAAATGCCTTTATTACTTTAATTATTTCATATTTTTTGTCTTTTATCCAATGTTTCTTTATACATAACCTTTACTGCAACTTATATTTCTATATAAAATAATATTTTTTTAATTATTATATTTATTTATTATAATTAAATAATTATTTCTTTTACATATATATTTTTATTTTTATTTTTTCACATTATTGTAATATAGACTAACTATAAATGTACAAGTTTTATGGTATTTGATTTTAATTTTGCCAATTCATAACTTACAAATATTTCTATAATATATAAACTATATAATAAATATAATACTTCTTGAGGAATATATGTCTAATTACTAGTTTCTAGATGTTTTTTTTTTAATGAAAAAACAAACAATTTTAGTTTTATTGTCATACCTTCAAAAATGAAAAATAAATACATCATAGATATTTATATTTTCATATCTCTCTTTAGATTTCGGTAGTAACGGAGCTTGGGGTCAATTTTTGGAGGGTAAAATAATTAATACTCAAGTCTTGGAGGAGCCAATATTTAAAAATTTTAATTTTTTATTTATACATTAATTGATTTTTTTTTCTTCCAGGGGGGAGGGGGGGAACAAATACGTAAACAAATGCTTACGTATACTCCATTTGATTGAACATTTTAGGAGGAAGATAATGAAAAGACTTCAAAAAAGTAGACAAGTGTTACGTGGTTGGGTAACTACCACAAATTGAAAACATATGATTGTGGACTATAATAGATTTTTTGCTTTCCTTGTTGCACAAGCAACAAGCACATTAGCTAACGAGAGGCTC
>JANKKB010027239.1:0-10329 GCA_026225775.1 Bursera palmeri | reverse complement strand
AAAAAAAACTTGATTTTTTAATAAACCAATGAAAAATAGCTATTGAATTAACTAAATAATAAAGTAGCAAAAGAATTCAAATGCAAATTGTGGGACATACGGATGGACAAGCAATTGCACACATTGAATTCCTCTACAAACCATTCAAGCTAAAATTGATTATTGATCTTATACGGTTCAAACCATATACCAATATTGGGAATTTATGAATCAAATTTAGATAATTGTACAAGAAGAATAATATGGCTTTTGTGTATGTCCATTCTACCCAGAGATAGAAATAATAAATCATAATAATAAACCAAACTCTTTACTCTCATTCAATTAGTTTTTTTTTATCTCATCATTATTATGAATTTAAACAAAAAAATAAAAATTTGTAATTTTTAGCGTTGAAAAAAATTTGATTAATCGTTTTATATATTTTATATTGCTATGTTCTTTTTTTAATGATTTTGAATAGGAAAATCAATATATAAAGTGTGTTTTAGAAAATCACTTTATAATTTATTTTCCATGAAGTGTTCCTGAAGTACAAATATGTTTATAATATATCCAACCTATTTTTTGCATATTGAAATGATAATGGATTTTAAGACGTAATCGAATAATTTACACAACTTATATATCAAACTTTTTTTTTTAAACATAGGTGTCCAAGCTAATATACGCGTATTTTGACTAATCCCATAAGACCTATACCCCATACCCTTCAAAGTTTTCTAACACAGTTAATAATTGGATTTTACACCAGTGGATAATAGCCCCAAGAACATGTATACCAAAAGGGTTTGAACCTTAGATCTAGGAGAATAAATCTTAACTTAGCTAGACTGAAATGACTTTTTTTTGTTTTAAATATTTCCTATTTGATTAGTCGTTAGTTTTTTTATTTTTTTGGCTCTTTATAATACTTTCAAGAAAAATTAATTTTAAAGAATTTTTAAATGAATATATCTAGAAAATGACTGAAGTTTTTTTTTTTTTTTTGTTGGTTCTATATAATCTTTTCAAGAAAAACTAATTTTAAAGAATTTTTAAATGAATATATCTAGAAAATGATTATGAAAAGAATTTTATTGATGAAAATAAAAAGTAACACATAACTCTTGACAGTACCACAAGACCATAAAAGTGATGTATATGTATTAAGTAAAAAAAAAGTATATTTTAAACACTAATATGATGTAGAACCACAATTTAAAATGTAAAATTTTTAATTTATAAATTCTACTGTTATAAAATTTTTTCCCATATATTCTTCTAACAAACATATCAAGTAAACGATGAATCCTAATTTTATTTTATTCACATCTATCTCCTCGAACTCAAAAAATAAATAAATAAATAAATAAATAAATGGACTCATCTTCCATAGACCCAAAATAAAACAAGACAAAGCCCAATTTAAGCCCAAGATGAGGGTAGTTGGTTGGTTCACTACCTAACCCAACCCAAGGATCCAGTTCTTGATCATTCTTCCCTCGTTCTCTCAGTTTCACCAGTGCATTAAAGCTGCATCACACCGTCCATCACCAATCAGACGGTTTCAAAATTCTTCAGTTAGTTTTATCACCTTTTGTCATCAAAGATAAATAGAAAGAAAGAGAGAGAGAATGGAGGAAGAAGAAAGAAAGAAAGAAGAAGCAATTTCACAAGCAAGGATTGAGAGAAAGAGGCCAGAGCACCACAACAACAAAGACTGAGAGAAAAAGAGAGATAAAACAACAAGAAACTCCCATTGAAGCATAAAGAGAGAAGAGAGAAGATAAAGTGAGAGTTTTTGTTTTTGTTCTTGGAGAGAAGAAGAGGAGTTGATAAGGGAAAGTTGCTGGTGTTGATTGTCATGAGAAACTTCTCTTGCTTTGTTCTTCTATAACATGTATGTTATATTGTTATTGTTGTTGTCATCATCTCATTTAAAGCTTTTGCTTTTTGTGTTTTTTGTTTCTCTTCTTCAACTCTCTTATCTCCTTGCCAAGTTTTGTTGAGTTTTTCAATCCATTGGATTGTGATTTTTGTGTTGAGAGTTGTAGATCTTGAGGTCAGAGAACAATCTCTCTCTTATTCTGATCTTTTTTTTTTTTTTCTAGTTATTCGAAGAAACTACTTGAACATTGTTGTTTGTTTTCTGAACTTAAATCTTAATATTCTGTTGAATTTTCCCAAAAAAATTCCATCTTTCTTGTTTTGTTCACCTTGTATTTCTCTATCTCTTTGTTTTCCACTGCTGGGTTTTCGTAGTTAATCAACAAAAGCTTAGTTTGTGTTGAAAAGGAAGTTCTTTTTCCAAATGGGTATTCTCAAAATTTGTTGTTTTTGTTTTCTTTAGCTCAATTTTTTGCACGTCTCTGAATTTTCACTTCTGGGTATCATTAATCAATGTTTGTGCAACCAAAGCTCAGATTTTGAGGGTTTGTTTGGGGTTTTTGGCTGTAGATATGGAGAAGGAAGATAGGAATCAGAGAGCTTGTAAATCGTCTTCTATGGAGCCAGAATTCTTCTTACAGTGGGGGAACAAGAAGAGGCTGAGATGTGTGAGAGTCAAGGACCCGCAAAAGATCTCACAGAAATCTAACGGTGTAGTTCGCCGGAGAATCACTTCTCGGATTGATCGATGTTTGGTCTCAGAGAAAGAAGCCTCTAATCGTCTCACTAGGTGAGATAGATTTTTCAATCTGTAATGAAATTTTACTCTAGAAGAAAGTTTTTTAGTGTTTTTTCTAAATTTTTTTATTTGGGTTTCTAAGAAATTGGTTTGGCTATAACCGATGAGAATTTCATGACTTGTTCTGAAATCTGAAGTTTTTTTTTTTTTTTTTTAATTTTTTTTCTAACCCTTTTGTTTGTTTGCTGAGAAGACAAAGAGAAAATGGCTGNTTCTGAAATCTGAAGTTTTTTTTTTTTTTTTTTTAATTTTTTTTCTAACCCTTTTGTTTGTTTGCTGAGAAGACAAAGAGAAAATGGCTGGACAGAAAGAAAAGAGTAATGATTTTTTTTTCCTGATTTATGAGAATTGAAAGACTCACCTAAACAATTTGATCCAGCTTCGGACTTTTGGGCCGTGTTGAGTGCCGGTTTTTCCTTTTCTACTCCCAATTCTCCTTTTTTTCCCCAATCTCCTGTTTGGTTGCCGAGAAACAGGAAAAAAAAATGAAATGAAAAATTAGTGAATGGGTTGTTGGGTTAAGTTATAAAAGCTGTGTTGAGTGAATTCTTATTTTGTTTATTCTTCTTTTAACTTTCTGCGAGTTGTATTCTAACGGTGATTCATGACCAATTTATTCATACACCATTTTCTCCACAAATCTAACAGAAATGAAGATCTAATTGTATGTATATTTTGTATACAGGAATTCTGAGGCTGCAATACTCCGTTCAGGTTCAAACGAGAACAGAAAATCATCGTCGCCTGAGAAGGAAGACAGGTACTATACCACAAGAGGATCTGTGGTTGGTGATGAGAATGGCAAGGTATCGATGGATACCAACAATGGAGAGGACAACAAATTGCTTGTCTGGCCTAAGCTGTACATTACCTTGTCAAACAAAGAGAAAGAGGAGGACTTTTTGGCTATGAAAGGGTGCAAGCCTCCTCAAAGACCCAAAAAGAGAGCGAAGATGATTCAAAGAAGCTTACTTGTAAGTTTTGCAAGTAACGTACTGATTTTTGGAAATCTTGGATTTGTTTATGATGCTTTTGTTTGGTTTTTAATTGTTTGTTCTTGATTTGGTGGATGGTGGCAGTTGGTGAGCCCCGGTGCATGGCTGACTGATATGTGCCAAGAGAGGTACGAAGTTAGAGAGAAGAAGAGCTCTAAGAAGGTACATGATTGGTTTTGATTGATCTAAATTGCATAGTCTACTAATCTTTTTGCTAGGCAATTATTGTTACGGTATCGATACATCGGGCGCCAATTGTCGGATTGGCATCTAATTATCGAGTCTGTCAACCGTTGGATTGGGGTCTAAAAGTTGTATTATGTTCATTTTTGGACGTCAATCCAAGGGTGTTACTGATCCGGTAACATACTAGCCTCTTTTTGTAATATCTTCCTTCACAATTTCTTTCTGGGCTATACTAAGATTGAGTAATGTGTTATATTTTTGTTCTCTGTTTGAATGACTTGCAGAGACCAAGAGGATTGAAGGCCATGGGAAGCATGGAAAGTGATTCAGAATGAGAGGTGTTTAATGTTTACATAGCCGCAGCAGAAACACTTGCTTTTGAAATTTTTTGGAAATTTGTTGTAATTGAGTGGTTTAGATTGTGTTAGTTGATTGGAAGAGAAGAAAAAAGCAACATTCTCTGCTGGGTTTGTTGTATAGAAGTAACATTTGATTTTCAATGAGAAAAATAAAATTCTCTCATTTTCTCATACCATTCTCTTATAAACAATGAATCATTCTCTCCTTATTATTTGTCCTCTTCAGGTTGTCGTTAGATTGAAAGTCCTGGTTGTAAAAGAAGTTGCATTATTGACAGTGGTCTGAGCAGTGGGCTCAAAAAGGCTCCTATGGCATGCTCCCCATATGGCGCAGTGGCGAAGTAAAAGCGATAGATATTGTCAGAAATTTTAGCAAGCAATACAATATGGTTAGCATGGCATGAATCTGAAGCTAAATTCATATAATAAAGCCAAGTTCTGAAATTGGTTAAGATTCTACTAACAAATCTGTCAGTGGCTAAACAACTCCTATTCCAATTATGGAAGCCAAAACTCAATCACTTGAAAGCAAATGCAAGTATGATGTATTATTTACTCAATCTAGCACAAAGATAATGGTATAATTTTAATTTTACTTTTTAGAAATGTTCAGACATCGAAGGACTCATTGCTGGTTACTTTTTACAAGTTTAGTGATTCTCATCCGCTGTCGTCATCCTCAACCATCATTATGACTTTTAGATAATTCTTAATTGAGGATTTCTTGAACTATTTCTTTTGATTTCTTAGTTTTGTTTCCTTAACAATTCTTTTAGCCATTTTTGCTCTTTCTATTTCTCTGTATATTGGTAACAAAATCTATGTATAACTAATCCCTTGTAATATTATCTGTATTGTTACCATATTGTATCAAATCTTACTCTTCACTATTATATCCAGTCAAAAGATCATATCCCCATCCCCATACTTACGTTAAATGGAAATTTCTGTAATATAGCAAAAATAATATTAACACTTAATAAAGACGAAGTAATACTCATTAATATTTAGAGTATATTAGTTATTCTATTTCAATACAATATATCACCAGAAGGACCCAAAAAAAAAAAAAAAAAAAATGTACAATGGTATTTTATCAACAGAAAACACCATATAATTTTATTTTTAACAATACTACTTTACATGTAAGTAAACATCCGAGTATGTAGAAGAGCAATGCCAAAGTATCCATTACTGTCTTCGCAGTTTATCTTTTTTAAGGAGATCTTCCCAACTTAATCCGTCCTCCATGTCTTATAGAAAGTGATTGTGACGAGAAGTAGAAACACCTAGACAAACCGGAACAACAATAATCACAAGGTCAGTCACCATAAAGTAAGTTCCAAAATGTGTTAACCCTATATGAGCATGCATTATGCAAGATAATGCAATTGAGGGACTGATGAACTTACTCTGTTATAAGTATATCTACAAATAGGTGGGACAAGAATCTGCTCCCACGTTGCTACGAAGAAAAAGGAAGAATGGAAGTGTTTGGGGATAAAATTATAATAAGAAACTATACCATACTAAAATTATAATAAGAATCTGCTCCCACGCTGTCACCATGAATTTTATCAGGAATTTACAATTTTTCATTGTAGGATGGTAGGAAGAAATATAGAAATATCCACATAATTCAAATGTAGTATGTACTTCTACATAGTTAATCACATATGCTATTCTTAATGAGTGAATGATGTTACTGAATTTGCAAATATATAGAAACTACACCATACTCTCAAATTCCTCAAAAACATCATATTAAGTTTCTGTTTAAATGACAAATGTCAGAACATGATCTGTCGATTGTGTTCTAAGGACAAGCAAATCAATTACAATTCTTGATGTTTTCAAATCAAACTAACTTTTCTGAACGAAACAGGAACAATAAGATATTTGCAAAGCTAAAAGAATTATTAGTTGAAACAAGACATGAAATTTGAGTAAGCACACCTCTTCTCTTTCCACTGTGATATCACTTAACTTGATACTTGGCAGTTTGAAGCATTTCCACTATGAGGGTCTTCACATCCCTAAGTAATACAAGAGAAAGCAAGTTAACAGAGAATCCAAAAAAATGTGGTCAAATATAGTATGGACAAAACACAGCATACGTTTTGTCCAAAATTTTAGGGTCAGATTTAAATGATCAAAACAGATATTCTAAATAAAATATGCTGATGCAGCATTTCAACCAGCTCAGAACATTGCTTAAAAAGGATTCTGTAGTCAATGGAAATCACTGAGCCCATGGCATGGCAATTTCCTCCATTTATTCCTCATGCATTTTCAGCAACTACCAGGCAGACAAGCAATACCACAAACTACTAAAAATCAACTCTGTTGAGCACTACTTGCATTCTGAGTGTGACACTAAAAATAATTTTCATTAAACATGACGAGCATGGCAGCATAAACTTAATGTAACAAAAATAACAAAAACAGATAATAAAAAAATTGAAGAATTAAAGAAGAGCAGTATAACCATTTGTCTTCTCTCTGGCTATGTCAAAGAAATCTATATTATTTTGTAGAAGATGAAAAATCTTCTGAATAAGATGTCTCACTTTCTATCCTCTGCACGTCTTGGGAAAGGAATTCGGAGCTTGAATGTATTTCCCTGATAACCAGCCTAGAAGAAGAAAAAAATTGTCAAAATAAATTTATACAGATGGAAAAAAAAAGTGTTACTTTATAAGATTGGCACTATGGCGCAGATAGAATAGCAGACAACAAAAAAACTCTTTTTAGAAAAACAGGTGGCTCTAATAATGATGCAACTTATCACATTCTAAGCCAACTGACAAAAATGAATGGGGGAAATAAATAAAATACTTCAGTAGCAGCCTCACAGTTAGGCTGAAATCAGCAAACATTTTAGAAAGCTTTGGCAAAGGGTGAGAATTCCCTAACAATATAGATATAAATTAGCAATACCTTAACATAAAATCCGAGACTATCCAAATCGAGCATGTAAGCAGAGTCCACCTGAAACAAGAAAAAAAGCCAACTTTCACTAAACTTATTAATCTATCTCTCTACTTTCTTATATTTAACATTTACTTAGCTAAATAATTCAGTAACCAAGACACTGAAACTTTTCATTTTTTTATTATTCATTTGGAAATACTAGTTAGCCTAGTGACTTTTTCAGACATAAGTGCAACTTCATGTTCATTTCCATCTCAACCAGCTGAGCTGTCCGACCTTAACAATATGATTAGATCTCTATTCCTAGTTAATAGGAAAATACAGGGCTAATAATATCATTTCAGAGTACCGGAATTGATGTTGAGTGTTGCACAATGACTCTGGTATCTTCAGCATGATCTTTATTCATATGAGACTGCCAAGATAGGGTTTCAATTAGAATGGAAAAACTGCTGAAGTTATAATAGGAAAAAATAATTTTAGAACCAAATACTGAGTTAGCAGGGAATACCGCAACAGGCTTGGAAAACTGAGCAATTGGATCAACTTTCGCAGCTTGATACTCCTCTTTGCTGAAATCTAAAAGTGAAAGCACAAGAAAGCTAAGTAAATAAAGAAATATGGTGTGAAAAGAACAGTAATAAACAGTACACATTCATTACACGTGGTGAAAACAAAAGCAGACTGTTTAATGGTGCATTTATAAAACATCAATGTCTCTAATCTTGTGATTGAGGGAGAATCAAACTCTCCCTCTCAAGACCAAATGACTTAATAAAAAAAAAAAAAACTTGGGACTATGAATAAGTCCACATTGATTTGTTTATTTATTGCAAGGATAGTCCCCATTTAATTAATTGATTAATTTTTTTTTTAAAGATGCAGGATAGAAGAAAAACCTCCAGATCCTAATAATGCTGTAGCAACACCTGAGACATACCGGACAACCTTTGGTTCAATGCGCATAAATTGAAAGTCACCAAAGTCCACCTTCACATTCATAGAACAGTCTTAGAAGTTGGCCAAAAATAAATTAGTGACAATTTATTGTCATAGTAACAAACATGCTAGAGAATAAGACACCACCAATTACCCAGAATGCATTGGGGTGCTTAGCCAAATAGGCAGCTCGAATGGTTGCGCTATCCTTTTCAGTGACCTGTGCAATTGACCAAATTAGAAATTTATAATTCTTATGAACCAAACTATTAAGATTTAGTGAAGAGAAAATCTAGGCCTGAAATATGAGTTCAGAAGAGGAACACCGTGAAAAATTCTGATAGAAGTAAAAACTTACAGGAATAGCATCCCCATGCAGGGTAATTACTAAATCAGTTCTATCCTCTGCATCTCTCGCAACAACCAAAGAACATTTGGGATTAGCTAATAGGTCCTGTGCAAAGCAGCAATTTTCAAATAATTATAGGAGCTTGAAAAGAACAAAATTGCTAAAGGAAATCAAGCAAAAAGCCACAAAATTTTAAAGGGAAAATTGTTATTCGTTATATTGATTGACAGAGCCTGAAATATGGAAAAGAATGAAGAGTAGTCCGAAAGATCAATTTGTATAACCTCAAACTAATATTTTCATAACATATGTGGTAAGTACTAGCATTAGGCCATATTTGAAGTTTTATTCAGAGAAAAAAAATTAATCAATCACAACCACAGAACATAAGCAATATCTTTATTGTGGAAGCATTCAACAATAAATTTCCAATTCATTAACTATCAAGGACACTGTCAAGCTTTTGGCAGGAAAAGAAGAATAAAAATTGTCAATGCAAAATCCACAAGCAATGACTCGTGAGAAAAACACTTAATATTAACACTTAAAGAGTAGTTTCCAAAAATTTCTATCTAAATAATCAAAATTTTTATTTTCCAATTTATTAGTTTTAGGACTTAAAGACATATCAAAACACTTTGGGGCAGACCTTTGTGTGAACCGCCAGGCTGCTGACAGCTAATATTGGAGATCCAACAGCATCACATGCAAAGTCAACCATTGAACCTGATGGATAACCCTCGTACTTCTGCAACATGAAGATAGTGATTCCAATGATTAACAGTTCAAAACTGTCTCATTTCAATGCTTAACCAGTATTGCCAAATGAAGTACCAGACATATACTTTTATTTGCATTATTTTTTCTCTTCAGTTAATTTGATCAAAACTGCTGATAACCAATAATGAAAAGAAACCTGAGAGAAAGTGGAAAGTGTGCCGCGAACATTACGATCAAGTACAGTTCGAATTTCCTCAACTGGAGGAAGCCGAGCTGCTGCTTCCTGAAATGTCAACACCACATCAATCAGTTACATATAGGCTTTAGCCTTTCTTCCTCACCTTTATTCAAAGGATAAAATGATCAAGTTACAAACTTTCAATCAGATGGGTATCAGAATATCAGCTACAACACATAAGTGAATCATTTTTTAACGTTTAGTCAAAGAATACATAAGGGAAAGTACTAAATTTTAATCCTAACATATATAGTCATTCATTTACACATAATTCTACCACTAATAGAAATCTTAGTACTTGACTAATTGCATTCATATTGAAGCATTACAAGTTCAAGCAACCAAATTAAAAAAAAAAAGGGATTAAACTAGCAGCAATTCAATATTACCTGGTGAGTCTGAATCAGCTGGAAGACATTGGCATCACTATTAACATCCCCAGTTGGCACAGCCTGATCAAAATAAACAATTAAATAATCCAAAAAAAAAAACAAAATTAAAAGCTATTATTTTTCCACCTTCCTTTATCATAAGTTAATCATTAATCACTAACTACAAATAAATAAATAATAAATACATAAAACCTCAGATAGATAAATATAAAAAAGTAAACCCAGATGAACAAATGCCAAAAAGAAAAAAAAAATCAGTCCTTCAACATAAGGGCAAGTAAGTTTGTTTCAGGGCTTTGTCGGGAAGCAAAGAAAGGTTGACTTAAAAGAGTGTGAAAGGAACCTGAGCTGAAGACTGAGCTGCAGAGGCCATGAAAAGAGGGCGAGGAAGGGTGCGAGAGAAAGGAGAGAATGTTCTAGAAAGGCTAAAGCGTAACATGGGTGAAGATGGAAGGTTATTGATGGCATTTACGGTTGAAAATACTGAGGAGGTCCATGGAACTTCCATAGTCTTCATCGTCTCTCCACGCTACCCCTTACGCACTCTAC
>JANKKB010027238.1:206-10328 GCA_026225775.1 Bursera palmeri | reverse complement strand
TATTTTGGATATATCATAGGGGTGTTTATGATATTTTTCTTAATTTTTACTGTATCACCGTTAAATATAACTAACGGTGATACAGTAATTAGGGGTTCTATGTTAGTTTCAATTTTAATAGGGTGATGAGTGTTAGTTTAAAATTTAGTTGGGTGTTTAGTTTTCTTTTTAAATTCTTTGGGGGGTTCAGAGTTAATACCCCATTTTTGACCGGACTAGAATAAATTTGGGTATAGTAAGGAGAATGGGTAAGTTGTGATACATGAGTTGGAAAAAATTGTCAGTGGTTCATGTTTTACGATGAATGATATAAAGCAGGACTATTTATAAAGCTCTTAATCCTTAGATTGGGCTTTGCAGCCCACAATCAGAAACGAGATCTACGAAACGACGCCGTAGAAACTCATTCCACCAAGCCGAACTATGATAAACCCTAGCTTTAGATAACATAACAGCCTCGAGTACCTCTTTCTCACCTCACTTCTGCAACACGGCGCAGCTGCATCTCTCTGAGAGGATCCAATGGTACGCTTTTAGATTTCCAATTGTCTACTGAAACGAAACGCCCATTTCATTTCGTGGTCGATTGGTTGATTTCTTATTCGTTTTGGTTGACTGTGCAGGCTCCAAAGAAGGACAAGGCTCCCCCACCTTCCTCCAGGCCCGCGAAATCCGGAGGCGGCAAGCAGAAGAAGAAGGTCGAAACTCGAAAACCATTTGAGCATATGGTGTTTTCATTCGTTTTTACATGAATTTTTTTTTTCTATTGTTTTCTGATTGAAATGTGTTTCGTTGTTGAATGAGAAACAGAAGTGGAGTAAGGGAAAGCAGAAGGAGAAGGTGAACAACATGGTGTTGTTTGATCAGGCAACGTACGATAAGCTTCTTTCTGAGGCTCCTAAATATAAGCTCATCACTCCTTCTATCCTCTCCGATCGTTTAAGGGTATATCTCTTCTTTGATTGCTTATGTGTTTTATATGACAAATCCACATTTAGGGTTTTGCTGCTAAATACTTTTATTTGATTGATTGCATCCACATCTACGGTTTTGCTGAAAACGTGTTTTATATTTAAGGAGAATTTATTTCACTTGTGAAAATTACAAGAAGTTCTGTAGAATTTATTTCACTTTTAACAATTATAACGTTAATTGTTCACAAATCATATATGTTGTAGCAAGTTTATGGTCAATATTACAAGTGTTATGCTTCACATGTTAAAAGTTCTTGTATGCATTACCATAGCAGTACCGTAACCGCAATATTTTTAACTCTATTGTTGAATATAAGTTCTGTTTGCTGTGCTGTGCTATCAAAGAGCAGGCTGTTGGGGTCTCATTGCTTAGGCTTACTTGAGAGCTTATCTGATGGTTATATTTGTATGAATATCGGGTTTGGGATGTGTCTCATTTAGTTAAAGAGTCCCATTCTCATGGTGATTTTATAGTCACACATGTAAACTATAATGCAAACAATTTGTTACATCATTTGTGCTTATTTGATTGTGTGTAAACCTTGCAGATTAGTGGATCACTTGCAAGGAAGGCGATAAGAGAGCTTATGGCTAGGGGTTTGATCAGGATGGTATCTGCCCATGCAAGCCAGCAAATTTACACTAGGGCAACAAACACTTAGGTCTCTGATACATTGCATTATTAGTTTTGAAGTAGTGCATGAGCTACATTTTTTGACATCTGCTTTTTTTTCTTGTTTAATGGAACTCTCTAGACTTTTCGGAAAATGCTTTTGTGCTATGAGTTTTTTGAGCTATTGAATAGTTATTCACTCTATATATTTTTTGGATGCTTTTGGGAAAGAGAATTATCCAATAGGCCTCATTAGTGGATCATTCATCAGATCAGTAAATCTGCAACCTCATGGCTTGATTATCCTTTTTCTAAGTCTGTTTGTATCTGTTTTTCTTAACCCGTACCTCTTGGAATTATTTGGAATGATTATGACAGTATTTGTGCTTGGAATGGTGTTGCTGAGGTTTTCTCTGAGATGGGAAGTGCGGAGTGTGGTATTTTCCTTCTTTTGTTGTCCTTTTTTGGCTTGGAATATGGTATTTTCATTCAGGAGTGTTTCTGCGTAGCGGTGACCAAGTTGAATTGATGCCCCAATATTCACCCATAAGTTGGTGCCATGTAACCTCAGATCATTTTCAACTATTTTCTGTTCAATTCACAATTTTGTTTTATGGAAGTAGCTCCTTTTATGGAGGTAGGTTGTTTTTTCTTTAGAGCTTCAGCGTGTCATAGGAGATTTTAGTTTTGGGCACTGTGAGTTGAAAAAGGAAGCATTTTATTATTGAGCTGTATCGTAGTTGGTACTGAGTGCCAACAGAAATAGGACTGATAAAGTGGTGCATATTACGCTAAGAAAGTGGTGTCCTGACTCAAGATTCTCCTTTGGGGTGACCATCCATGAGCTTCTGCACCATCCGTTGAACCTTACAATCCTAAATTCCTGATCCGTTGTTTTTGAAATACCCTTGTAGTAAGACCCGTCTTTTTAGGAAAATTGCAGCACATGTCTATGCAGGGCTTGAGCAAGTACACGCGTCTTTCAAAAATGCTTTTGTTGGGCGCGTTATTGTGTTAATGTTACTGCGGAACAGAGGTCACAAATTCCCCAATCTAATCTTTGGTAGTCACTAGGAGGTAGTGGAAAAAGGAGAACGTATAACTATCGTCATTTCCCTAAGAAATGATCGTTTATCTAATTTCCAACGGAATATCATGGAGTGAAATAGTATTAAATCCGTCAAATCTTATATATCATATAAGAGATATGAATCTAGATTAGATGGTTACATCTAGAAAGATTAATTTTAAAAAGAAAGTAAATATGTTACTGAAAAGAATGTAATTAAGGACGTAAGAGAGTTCTCTTTCGAAGAGAACTTTTAACTTATTTTATGAATATTTGTCAAACAAAGATGGAAGAAATTTTCTCTGCTTAAAAATACACGTTATTGACTTGTAATGCCAATATGCCCTCTGCCAACACAATTGTATGCATTGCAGCTTTTGTTGCTGCTTCGGCCGTGGTAAATCGATCCATAGCCTGTGAATTGTTACCTCATGAACTTACCCATCTTGTCATGGGAAGTATACAAAGCTTTTTCAAATATTTCTCATCTGAAATAGCTTTAATCATTCAAAAATTTGATGGGCTATCAAGCAACCAAATTTACAGGGCTGCAGGCATCTACTGAGGCACCAACGTGCCAAAAATCAAGAAATTATTTACTCCTATGACGGGGTGGCATTCAAATGGAGGCAATTCACTAGAAAATTAGAATCAGCACAGATTTTCTCATATTCCAGGCCAATCTACAAGGGTGCAATGGAGGTCACATGATCCTCATTATGATGAGCAGTGATATGAAAGCTATTTCTTAGGCAAACATAGCTTCTATATCTGGGAGCTACTAGGAATCACTCTCAATGACATGATCTTGGAGGTACATCACTCGTTTCTTTCTGATGGGCAGGTGGCATCCGTTGCCCTGCATGAGTCACCTGGGGACTCTATAGAGCTCCATATGTTCTCAATCTATATATTATTACATTTTAGGTTAATTACGATAATAGTTAATTTGAGAAGCTCTTTTAAATTTTAATAAATCTTTTTTTTTATTGTTTAGTCAAATTTAACCTTACTAGATAAAAATACTCTTCCAAATAAGTTTTTATATACTGAAATATATAGTTGACTAAGTTTTTTTTTTTTTTTTATCAACTAAGATAAGATATACTTTTCTAACTCAGTGTCTTTTTTTTATCTATGCTCATCAGATTTGACGAACATTTTCTATCAGGACGTCTAACAACTTAGTCACTATGGAACTACTAGGAATCACTCTCAATGACATGGTCCTGGAGGTACATGACTCGTTTCTTTCTGATGGGCAGGTGGCATCAGTTGCCCTGCATCAATCACCAGCTCCTCTAAAGCTGCAGATGGCTCAATGTACACATTTATTGCGCGTAACATTGTTGCTCTGTGTTGTGATTTCCACTTTTGCCAAAATGTACATCATGGCTCATGCAACAAGACCATTCAACACATTCAACACAGAATAGTGCTGATGCAATTATCTTGTACATGTTTCTCACATGAACTTTTATTATGCAATAGAGGGGTTGATTGAGGAGGCTAAATTGGACCAGTTCAATCTGCCATTTACGCAACTGAAGAAGTTACACAAGTTTTTGGAACAGAAGGGTCCTTTAGCATCCGAGAAATTGAGATTTTTAAATCAGATTCTTCTGCAAACGCAGAAGATGGTACAGAACCGTGGGCTGATGAACAGACAAGAGCCCATTATGTGGCAATGAGCTTAAGAGTGGTCGTAGAATCCATTCTCGCTAGTCACTTCGGGAAAGAAATTAAGAATGATTTGTTTGAGAGGTTTGCCAAGAATATAGACTATCACTTGGAGGTTTTGGAAGAGGGGACCATATAACTATGGTCATCTCCCTGAGTAAGAAATGATAGTTTTTCCTTTTCGAAGGGAATATCATGTATTGAAATAGTATGAGGTCTCTTCATTTTGTTTGTTGGTAAATCAAATGGAAACTGATCGGCAAGAGTAACCACATTTAGGGTGTGAAATTTGGATCCAGTTAATCTAGTGGCTACTGCAGGTCTCAGTAATTATGCACTAACTGAGGAAGAAGTGAAGCACGTAAGTCAAGCAGAAGGATCTTTCAATTTCAGACAATTCGAACTATCTAGACTGGATTGGGATGCTAAAGTCATAATGATGTCAAAAGCCTAACTCCTGATACATATACAAGAGGCAAGACCATTGGCAATGCGTGATTGATTATTCATGAATTTCTTGCACAAGTTCTGGCTCTCTACAGAGAAATATAGTTGATCATCTGGAACATAATAGACAAAATTTTCTCCTGTACTCTGACCAGTTTCATGGAATCCAAAAAACCATTGACAGAATGATATTTCTCTCTTAAATAATTCAATTGTTGGAAGTAGAAATTAGCACATTAAATCAATGCTTGCAGATATGTGACTATAGTTATTAAATACTACGGAAGTTAAATTACATATTCAACAATCCTGTGACAGGGAGGCAATAGCACTGCCAATAAGTAATTCTGAATGTAGCAGGACTACCTAACAGGCCACATCTATTGGAACACTCACGGTAGTCTGCAAACTGGCAACTAGTCATTAGAATCTTTAAAAAAATTGGCTAGAACAGATCCTCCCGAGGCAAAATTCTGTTATCCATCACGTATACCTTTGTTTATATAATTCATCATTGTAACATGTGTATAAATGCATATCTCTAAACTTCGTAAATAGTAAGGTGAGTCTATTTGCACATCCAAATTTATGCTCTCCATGCACATTAGTTTATTACTTTTAGCTTAGAAGTATGTGTCATAAACAAATTTTAAGATGACCCAACCAACTTTACTATGTAATTATAAATATTACATCATTGAACTGGTTTTCAGAAAATTAGAATTTCAGGAGAAGCTGCTAGCTTGCTCTATCAACTAGCCATGGAGGTGAAGGATGTTCTTCGCATGAATGGAGGGGAGGAAGAAACTAGTTATGCTAACAATTCTTTGGTTCAAGTCTCTCTCTCATTCCCTGTCTTCCTCCCTCAGATACGCACCCACACACACACAATCTATGCCATGAAGCATTTACATTCTTTCTTGTTAAACTAACCATTAATGATTCTTGTTTTCTTTCTCATTTTCGTTTTGCTAGAAAGGGGCAATGTCAAAGGCAAAGCCAATATTAAGAGAGAGCATAGAAGAGGTCTATCTCAGCAGCTTCCCTGAGTGTTTTAATGTAGCGGATTTGGGATGTTCATCGGGACCAAACTCACTTCTGTTGGTTAGGGAAATCATGGACATCATTCATGGAACATGCCAACGCATAAATCGCGAGGCACCCGTGTTTAACTTTTTCCTGAATGATCTTCCAGGAAATGATTTCAACACATTATTCAACTCACTTCCAAACTTCTATGAGAAGCTCAAGAACGACAAAGGCAGAGAGCTCGGGCATTGTTTCATCTCTGGAGTGCCTGGAACTTTTTATGGAAGGCTCTTCCCCAACAATTTTCTTCATTTTGTTTATTCATCTTACAGCCTTCACTGGAGGGCTAAGGTTAGGCATCTTTCCATTATCTTACCTTTTGCCCTTGATTATACAATTGAAGATGGGGATGGGGAAAACGTAAAAAATAGCCAAGTCTAGAGACTAGTTTAAGAAATAATCAAATCCTAATTTTTTCTAAGCTTCTAACCTTGTCATAAACTTGATAATCGTGGATTGATGTTTGACCAAATATCAGGTTGTCAAACGCAACACAACGTTTTACATAGAAAACTTAAAAACCGGAGAAATATCTTATTTTTCCGTTGAAGATACATCAATATCATCTTCTTTATAAAAAATTAAAATGCCTAGACCAATATTGTATATTTTGTAGAATAGGCTGTAGATTGCGTAGCATTGTCCATTAATTTCCACTAAGGTGGATGAATATGTAAGTGCAGCGTCCTTGTTTATCCGGTCCCTGAAGGGCTTGTCAGCGAATCAGGACTTCCGTTGAACAAAGGGACCATATACATTGCGGAGACAAGTCCTCCTAGCGTGTGTGAAGCTTACTTGGATCTTTTCGAGAGGGATTTCACATCAATTCTAAGAGCACGTTCGGAAGAGATGGTCACTGGAGGTCAAATTAATGTTCCTCATTATGTTGAGCTATGGTAGGAAAGCTAGTTCTTCAGGCAAAAATAGCGGCGACCTCTTTGTGCTACTAGGACTCACTCTCACTGACATGGTCCTGGAGGTACATGACTCGTTTCTTTCTCATGGGCAAGTGGCATCAGTTGCCTTGCATCAATTACGTACCCCTCTTGAGCTCCACATGCCTCAATATATTAGAGGATACAATTAATGTTCGGCCACTACTTATAAATTTAAGCTTTTAGGCAAATGATTCTTCAACATATATGGTATGAGAGTTAAAATAATATCCTAACAATGGTGTATTTGAATATCCTGGTGCCATTTAAAAATTAGTTAATCGATTATTTTTGACCTACTTATAAAACCTACTAAAACATGAGGCTCAGTTCATGTGTAAGTACATTTAAATTCCTTGCACATGAGACGCGTATTAGACGCTACATATTAATGTTGGGTCGTATCCTACAAGCATAGATATTTTGACTAACTGGTTTCCTAAAACAATAGAAACATAGATTTGCACATAACGTTGAACATCATGCAACATGACCATTCAACAGAGTTAGTGCTCATGTAATTATCTTGTGATTCTGGCGTGAATTTTTATTGTGCAATACAGGGGTTGATTGAGGAGGCTAAGTTGGACCAGTTCAATCTGCCATTTTATGCACCTGATATTGAAGAAGCAAGGAACGTTATCGAAACAGAAGGGTCCTTTAGCATCCGAGAAATTGAGATAATTAAAGCGAAGTGTTATGCAAATGCAGAAGATGGTACAAAACCGTGGTCTGACAAACACACGAAAGCCAATTATGTGGCAATGAGCCTAAGAGTGGTTGTAGAATCCATGCTCGCTAGTCACTTTGGGACAGAAATTATGAATGATTTGTTTGAGAGGTTTGCCAAGAAGATAGAAGATAACTTGCAGGTCGTGGAAAAAGGAGAACATATAAATATGGTCATTTCCTTGCGTAAGAAATGATAATTTTTCCTTTTCCAAGGTAATATCATGTATTGAAATAGTACGTATGAAGTATCTTCAGCTTGTAAGTCAGAGTCCCATGATATGTTCATTTTTCCTTTTCCAAGGTAATTACATGTCATGCTTAATAATTAAAAAACTGAAATAGTCTAAAGTACATCCGGTATATAATGTATTATGTGATATATCTATTTACTATAAAATCTATTAGTCAACCTATAATTGCATGAATGTATCACTTTATTATACTAATGTAATACAATTATATACAATAGATATACCTAGACTTTCTCTTAAATATTAATAAAATAAAATAAAAAGTTCTAGCAAGCACAATATTTGAGACTTACTATCCAAACAAAAAACAAAATCTTCCAAATCCTATAATATTATAAGATATATATGAATCAAAATTAGATGGTTATACGGAGAAGGAATAATTATAAAAAAAGGGTAAATATATAACTAAAAAGAATGAAATCAATGATGTCATAGAGTTCTCTTTCTAAGGGAACCTTTTACTTATTTAATTAATATTTTTTTAATACAAGCATCCGATGAATTATAACTTAATTAATCTATCATTAAAGTTTCTTCAACCGATGGAACAAAAACTCCGAATTGAAGTAATAATAATATTTTTGTTGAATCCTCAAAACAATTTTGATATCTCTTAAGTTCATATAGAATTAGTAATATTTAATACTGCATAGAGGTGCCTTTCATCTATAACATAAATCAACTATTCATATCTTAGATTCGAAGTATTTGTAACTTGAAGTCAATCGGATTTTACAATCATTAAGTTAAGATGGACAAAATTTCTCGTTAAAATGCACGTTATTGACTTTAGCACCTTGATTATTGAGCTTCAGCGTGTCACAAGACATTTTTGGTTTTGGGCACTGTGAGTTGAAAAAGGAACCATTTGATTCTTAAGCTGTATCATAGTGGTACTGTGAGTGCAAATAAGACTGAAGAAGTGGTGCTTATTAAGCTAAGAAAATGGTTTCTTGATTCAAGGTTCTCCTTTGGGACGACCATCCGTGAGCTTCTCCACTATCCGTCGGGCAATTTAACCTTACAATCCTAAATTCCTGATCCGTTGTTTTTGAAATACCCTTGTAGTGAGACTCGTTTGGTTAGGAAAATTGCAGCACATAATGTCTATCCAGGGCTTCAGGAAGTACATGCGTCTCGCAAAATGCTTTTGTTGGACGCGTTGTTGTGTTAGTGTTATTGCGGAACAGAGTTCACAAATTCCAGAATCCAATCTTTGGTAGTCACTTTGAGGTAAGTGGAAAAGGGAGAACGTATAACTATGGTCATGTCTCTGAGTAAGAAATGATCGCTTTTCTAATTTCCAATGGAAAAATGATTGTAGTGAAAAAGTATGAATTCAGCTTGTATGAGTGAATACCATATTATGTTCCCTTGGTTGTTTGCGAATCAAATGGGAACTGATTGCTAAGTGTAACCGCATTTAGAGTGTGAAATTTGGAACCAATTAATCAAGTTGCTACTACAGATTAAGACATTAACGTCATGCTCAGTAATTAGAAAACTTAAAAGGTATTGTACGACATTTGTACGATGATGTGATATATTCATCTAATATATAATTTTATTATGATGGAAGAACAAAATCCGCCAAATCTTATGTATCTTATAAGAGATGAATATTATATCTAAAAGGAATAATTATAAAAATAAAGTAAAAATATTACTAAAAGGAATGAAATTAATGACGTAAAAGAGTTCTCTTTCAAAGATGACTTTTCGCTTATTTTGTGAATATTTGTCAAACAAAGACTGTAGAAATTTTCTCTGCTTAAAAATACACGTTATTGACATGTAATACCAATTTGTCCTCTGCCAACACAATCGTATGCACTGCAGCTTCTATTGCTGCTTCGGCCGTCTTAATTCGATCCATGGCCCGTGAATTGTTACCCCATGAACTTAGACATCTTGCCTTGGGAAGTATACAAAGCTTCTTCAAATATCTCTCCTCTGAAATAGCTTTAATCATTCAAGAATTCGATGGGCGCTCAAGCAACCAAATTTACAGGGCTGCAGGCATCTACTTAGGCACCGACGTGTCCCCATCCACCAAAATGTTCATGGTAAGCATGCTCGACAAGGAGAGCAAGGTGGCTATTCAATGGCCAAAAAGCAAGAAATTATAGACTCCTATGACGGGGTGGCATTCAAATGGAGGCAAGTTACCAGAAAATTAGAATCAGCACAGATTGTTCCATATTCAGGCCAATCTACAAGGGTTGTTGGAAATTATACTTGATTAGGAAAAAACAAGGAGAATAATAGAGAAATAAAGAAGAAACATAACACAAGAATTTACGTGGAAAACTCCAAAACCGGAGAAAAA
>JANKKB010027236.1:0-10324 GCA_026225775.1 Bursera palmeri | reverse complement strand
AACTTGATTAACTAGAAAAAACAGTGAAGCTCCTTCTTAATCCTTTCGTTTTGTCTCAGAGTTGGATCTGTTGAAGTATATTGAGTAATATATGAATCCAAGTGCTTACACTCGAATTCATTTGCTCAAGAAGCTCCTCACGAGGTAAGATGAAACAGATCAAAATTTTTAAGTTTGTGAAAATAATTATGGGTGATTTGGTGTTAAGACAGCACTAGTGAAACTCTGTTAGTCATATCATTATGCAAATTCTAAGCGTCTTCGTGATGCTAAGACGTGGGCATTGTTCATTCATGGTGCTGATGTGGAAAAAGGAAGTGCAGGGAATGCAACACTTGGAGGTCATTTTCAAAGCCTAATCCATGACCAATATTGGACTACTTAGACCCATTACAATGCCATGATGGTTCATTCGATTCAGCAAATTTGAACCTTATGGATACATCATTATTCAACGATAAGGCTGGATACGTCAGAAAGTTCTCGTTCCATTTTGTTAAAAAGGAAAATGTAACCATCATTTTCAACAACTAATATTGAATATTCATCATCACAAGACCTCTCTTAAATCCGTGCCAAGAGGGTTCAAATCCAAAACCTTTCGTACGATAGCAAAACATCTCACCAGTTAAGCTAACCCATAATCCAAACTTAACAAAAGAATTGTGAGAACCCATCAGAGCTTAGAGTTGTAGGGGAATTTACCAACCAAAAAAGAAAAAAAAAATGTTGGATGAGAGTTATCCAGGAAGAAATGAAATTTTAATGTCTTCTCACTTATCTCTTTCAATATGGATAAGATATGTCCCTTCATGATTAGATCCTATTAGCCATATCCCGCAGACAGAAAACTCTGACACATTCTTCTCTAAATCTTGTAAATTTCAACAAGAAATGATAATGCTTTGACCTTTCTTACTATAATTTGTTCAATCTATATCTTGTTTGCCTGTTCTTCCACTGTTTCTCCTCACATATAAAAATATTCAAAGCTGAAAGTGTGAAAGAAAACAGAGTTGGATGTAGAAAAAGGCCAAATGATCGAGAAATAACCAAAGGGGTTGAAGAAAAAAAAATTATATATATATATACACAACAAGCCAAAATCCTAAAAATCTGATTTTGGTAAGAGCCTTTTGCGCATGCCTACGAGAAGAATGCCTTTGTAAGCAAGCCTTTATAAGCATAAGCAGACAAGAGAAGATTGATAAATCGATGAAGACATGATGCGTTATGTGTGTATATTACAAAAGATTTATGTCTTTTGCATTGCTTTGGTTCAATCTTGGTATAAATTTAATCCTCTGATGGACACTAGAGACCAAAGCTAACCAGGTTGCATCAACTAAAAAGACATTCCTTTGGCAGTTAGCAAGCGTTGACAAGGAGCCACAAAAATTCATACACAAATAAGGATAGAAAACATGATATCCCTCTGGCTCTATGGGATGTGTAGTAGTGCGATGTGATTTGAGGTATTAATGGATATGACCCATCAAAGCAGATTAAATTGTTCCTTGTCAGAGAAGACAAAGAATCAAGTTCATCTGCTTATACGACGTTCCAATATAAGTCTTGTCATGTATGACTAAAATCAGAGGAGATGGACGTAAGAATAAAATTAAAGGCCATCCATTAAACTAATAATTGATATAAATAAAAATATTTATATTAATAAAAATTATTATTAATTAATATATTTATAATTATTTTTGATGAAATTTCATCTTTCGAAAATATTATATAATAACTTTATTATCAATATTATCAAATATATCATTTTTTATATATACAAATAAGTTATCATTCAACTATTGATCACTCATTTTATTTCACAAATGATTCTTTATAACGTTTATTACTGAAATATTATTATATAAATTAAGGTTGATGAAGTGGAGTTGGTAAAGATATCAATTCTAAAGTCTTAAAATCATTGAATGCTAAATTGATTGTAACTATTACCAATGTTTGAATTGTCTGAAAAGCTCTACAATGAATTGCTAATATGAAAATTGGCTCTAAAATCTACCACTAAACAGCTTCAATAACCATTTAAACCATCCTCACTTTGCTTATTTGTTAGACAATCTAGACTGTTTCTTATTTAGTGTCATTTCTTACCACAATGAAAACATTTCCCTTTCGGTTTACTTGCTTCCTTAGTAACTTTCTTCACAGGAGCTTAAGGTGCTTTCTTAATTTGAATTTCTTTTATAAAAATTCTCTTATGTGACATGGACAAACTTTCTTTTTAAAGATTGTCCCAATAACTTGAAGTTCTATTAATTAATTACTGAGTTAAAGTCATGAAGGATTGTCTTTCTTCCTTGATTAAATTTCTTCTAGTACAAAAAAATAGATTTCTATATTTTTGGTTTCAAGCTCCATCCTCCTTTTCTTAATTTCAATTAATCAAAATGAGATTATAAAATTGTATATATATATTAATGATAAAAATCAGGTGGGTCACTGAACCCCATGTTACCCCACCTGGGTCCGCCCCTGACTAAGACCCTTTAGAAACAGGTTTCTTTGCGTCCATATAACACCAGCTCTTCTTGGACTCCTAGCTACTTGATTCACTTTTCTAAGCTACTAATTTCCTTCACATTGAGTTATTTCAAGTCCTGAAAACAGCGAGTGTAAAATCTATGGCTAATTTATCAGAAGTAAAAAAGTTGGTTCTGTTCCTGGTGTTGTTAATGGGGCTTGTAGTGAGCTTGGAGGCACGAGTTTCACACAGTACGTCAGCCTTCACCGAAAAGGTTGATAGCAAATATATTCTAACCAAATTAGGATATGAAGTATCGGAACTCGAGCGTTATGGGAGGAGATTGATGCTCGGCTCCGGAACTCAGAGAACGTCACCAGGAGGTCCAGATCCACAACATCACTATCAAACACCAGCATCGTCCTAGATATCTTCCATTTTGAGTGGAGATGGCTTCGAGACTTGGATTGATCTTTCAATGCCAACATAGGATAATCCAAACTCAAAAAAAGCATATTTTGTTTGTTTTTGTCCTGAGGAGGATATTGTTTTCATTTTTGTTATCGAGTTCTTGTCCACTTTGTATCTGTTGTTCAATAATTAAAATCTTTTGTTTCCTATAAAAGATTATAGTAGTTACAATATTTACCAAATATGCTTTTAGCATAGTTTGGACCTGAGATAAAGAGATGAATTGATAATAGGAAAAGATTATTTCATGCCCATAGAGAACAATGATAATGGGACATTGAGTCAAGAATCAAGATTGTATCTAAAGGAGCAACTTTTGAAGATTGGAGTTTCTGTAAGTCAAATGAGTAGCAAATATAAGTGTTATATAAATTTCTTACACTGTTATAATAAGAAATTCTAACAATCTATGGAAAGAGGGTACTGACAATATTTAGTGTTCTTCATGCAGAGGAAGAACCTCTCATAAGCTGATGCCATTTTAGTTGCAGTAAACATGGAAAGCGCATATTTCTTGCAGGCCAAGCCTTTCCTCTGTAACACTTTAGTACCATCTCTTATTACCAACTCCAAGGACTCAGCAAAAGACTTCACATTTGGTGAAAATGTGTACCCAAGTTCTTCATTGACAACTACTGTCCCAACTATACTAGGATAGTTTGGAGTCAAAACTGTTTTGCCACAATGCATTGCTTCAATTAAAGTAAGATCAAGCCCTTGAGGCCTCAATGTAGGATTCACAAACACATCAAGCGAATTATAGAATTCAGATAGCTCCGGAGGCTCCAATGCGCCCAAGACCTTCACATTTTGGCCCAGCTCTTCATACCTTCTTCCCCATGGACCCGATCCTGCTACAAGAAGATACACACCAGGATGGCGCTTGGTTATCAAAGAAAAGGCTTCATAGAGAAGTGGATGTCCTTTGTCCCTAACCAAACGCCCTGCAACTCCCATCACAAGGGTCACATTTGCAGGGACACCATGCTTTTCCCTAAACCTTGCACCGCTTTCTGGATCAACCACAAATTTCTTGTCATCGACTCCATTGAGAATGGCATGGACGTTTTTTTGCGGGAGCTGATATATGGTAACTAGTGCCTCTGCAGCGCTATTGCTTATACATATATGTTGGGTATAGCTGGAAAAGAATCTAATCTCATCTATAAGCCTTGGCATTGCTTCTTGAAGCTCTGTCATAGGGCCAGGCAAAACCCCATTTTTGTTCGAGAAAAGCTCTTCAAACAACTTAGAGTGCATAATTTCGTACCAAATACCGTGCCAAGTGACAGCCACATTAGGCACCATTTTTGCACGCCAGTGAGGCAAAGATACACTTTCAGTGTGCACAAAATCAAACGCTCCATTCTTATTCACTTTGTTGAATATGTCAAATGCTAAAGAGCAATTGACAGAACCGTGATCATTGGCTGCAAAATGTACATGAAGGTTTCCTTCATTTATCTCATGGTGAGGCTTCCTATCAGATGGCACAGTGAAAACATGAATTTCATGTCCCCTTCCAGCCAGAGCATTGTATAAAGTTGAAGCATGGCGCTCCATGCCACCAGGAGCTGCACCAATAGGCCATGTCTTGGAGAAAACTGCCAGCTTGAGCTTTTCAAATGTTTGTCCAAAACAGAGCTTGTTCCATGGAAAATTAGCATCTCTAAGGTCCCCACTAAAAGGGTTTTGGCCTGTCAAAAAAAAGGGCTCCTGGAGATGTCCAAATGGCGAAATGAAGAGATAAAACGAGGTAATGAAGAGAATTAAAGTGAGAATGGCTGAAGATCTGATAGTGATGAAGTTAGAGGAAGAAGAGTTTCTGCAAGGTTGATGCTTCAAGCCCATTGCTAGTAATCTGAAGAGAGGTAGTGTTAGGGGTTCATTTATCAGTTGATTGACTTCATGTGACTGAGAAATTTTAATGCTTTACGCCATTGATGCCGGATCTCCTCGTGCATACACAAAGGTTACGGAACTGCACATGGGCTGCCTTGAGATTTTGTCAACTCCATACTACCTTCAACCTTCTGTTATTTAATTAATATAAATAAATCTAGTAATGTCTAAGAACTATCATTCAACCAACATTACAATTAATTAAAGCATGAATTTACTCTTAAGAAACCACAAGGTTTCTTTATTAAGTCAATACCAAGATGATTACTTTTTTTATTTATTTTATAACTTTTCTATAAAATATAATTTTATATATTATTTATATGAATAAAGAAATAAATTGAAGAACTCTTTTACTAGTAATTCAAATGGAGGGCTCTATGCAGAAATACTTTCATGTTCTCATCCAATAATTAGGGACTTCACTATTTTATAAGTTTTTGAGTGAAAGCTAAAACAGTATGATTTCTGTAATTGTTTTAAGTTTATCGAAGTCCCATAAAATTTGGGTTGGTTAGTTACATTGATGTAATTAAATAAAAATTCTCCTATGAGATATAGTTTGTTCAAATGGATGTTTGTTTTTCCATATGAAGTCTGAATTTGACTGATCCTCATATTTCATATACCTTCGGTGTATTAGTTTTTTTGCACTTAAGACTTATTATCTAATAAATATATCTAAATACAAACAAAAAAAAAAACTATATTTTATAGCTTTTATCTAAATGATAAAATGTATGAATGAACTCTCTACTTTTTTCTTCCTCCTAAATGCCCTTCATAATTTTAGCTATTTCGCATCTAGTAAACCTTATATTCATTTGTTATGTTTTTAATTCCATAGTTATTTTTATCAAAATATGTGTAAGATACATTAATTAAAAATATAATTTTTTTATGAATCTATAATTATTTGATTTTGATTTCGATTCAGTCATGTTGACCATTTGTAAGATTTTATATAATTATAAAATATAGAACATATATAATACCGACTAAGAACATCCATGTCAAATTTTTAGTTTTCATATGTTTTCAGGTAATAAAAATAATAACTTAACATTTATTATCATATCTTTAAAAAAATAAAACTAAATATATTTTTCAGATATTTATATACAAATTCATCGAGATTTTAGATTAAAAAAAAAAGCCCCTAAGTTTATTAATCACAAAGCTTCCGTGTCTTATTTTCTTTATATCTTACTCATTTTAAATCTGATTTGTGCACCGCTCACGTCTAAATGATCGTTATCTCCTCCTATATAAAATAAAACAATAAAATGCAAAGGAGTTGGTAGTGGCACTAGACACTCATGCAGTAACCTGAGAATAATTATTTCTTAAAAGAAACTTAAAAGCATGCAGAGGGATTAGTTGTAACACCTAACCATCCTAAATGGTTCACAATGCACCTAATGACAAGTATATGTGAAACCCTTTTTCCAACTTGTGAAATTAGATGAATAATTTCCATATATTTCTCATAATTTATACATCTTTATATACTAATACATCATAGTCTAAATAAGAAATACTATAGTACATAACAACTATTTTCCTAATCTCTTCTTTCCTAATCTACACAACCTAGCAATAATAATTTATCTTCCTAATTTACAAGTCAACACTCCACCTCAAGCTGGAGCATATAAATCATATGTACCAAGCTTGCTACAAATAAAGTTAATACGAGGACCTCTGAGAGATTTAGTAAGAATATCTGCTAGTTGATCGTTCGAACTGACATGATTAGTAGTAATACAACTAGATAAAACTTTTTCTCGAATGAAATGATAATCAATTTCTATATGTTTGGTCCTCCATGAAAAATTGGATTGGAGGCAATATGAAAAGCAGCTTGATTGTGACATAATAATGTCATTTGTGATACTTCTGTAAACTTTAATTCATGAATCAGTTGTTTCAACCAAATAAGTTTACAAGTCGCTAAAGCCATTGCACGATATTCTGCCTCTGCCCTTAACCTGGCAACAACGTCTTGCTTCTTATTTTTCCAAGATACTAGGTTTCCTCCAACAAGAACACAAAACCCTGAAGTGGAACGTCTATCAACTGGAGAGCCTGCCCAATCAGCATTAGAATATCCAATGATTTGTGTGTGACCCCTATCTTCATATAACAAACCTTTACCTGGTGTACCCTTGATATACCTCAAAATTCGAATAACCGCATCTCAATGACTATCACATGGAGACTGTAAGAACTGACTTACAACACTAACAGAAAAAGAGATATCAAGCCGTGTGATAGTGAGATAATTAAGTTTACCAACCAGTCATCTGTATCTTCTAGGGTCTCTAAGAGGCTCCCCCTATCCAGGTAAAAGATTTGAATTCGGATCCATAGGAAGTTTATTGGTTTACAATCTAACATCCCTATTTATTCCTGATGCGGATTAAGTCATGGTTCCCATCAAGAAAAGTAATCAAGACTCCAATCAACTTCATCAAATCCAATTTGATAGTGTTATGTGTAGCCTCACTTTAGGATGCAATATAATCCAATTAGAACCTAATTAATTAGATTGGATTGCCTCCTAAAAGGGAAGCTTTTTATCTAACTTTTGTTATTGTAATTTTTTTAGTCATACATTTTTGTTAGTATTTAATGCATGAAACCCAAACCCAGCCATGATGTGGATAAGTATGAAATTGGCTTAATTCTGGTGGTTCTGCTCACCTGATTGATGGATCAAGATCAAAACAGAGTTCGCCCAGAATTACGAAAATGCCACGGATGGTTTTTCTCACAAGTTGATTAATCAAGCTCAAAACAGAGAGTTCGTCCAAAATTATGAGAAATGTCACTGAAGGTTTCGCTCACATGTTGATTAATCAATATCAAAGGAAGTCCAATTCGGGTTAATGTAATTTGTGTTGTAACTAAGTATATTACTTGGTGGTTAACTTTGTCTTTTTCACCCTTTTTCAGAAGCCTAATATATATGACTTCCTTTATAAATATTTTCTTAGACTTGAATGAAATTAAACACTTTGTGTTGTTAAGAGACGTTTTTCTGGTGTTATCTTTCTTTTATCCATTCCTCACCAAAGGATTTGTGCTGGATTAGGCTTCAAGTTGGTGGGTGAGCCCTTTATGCTTGAAGTTCAAATTGGCACTTATCTATTTATCTTGTAAGTTTTTTATTTATCTTTGTGTTGAAGTTTGTTGTTGAAGAAACCTTATCTAGCTTGAAGTTGAGCTAATTATTATTATCGAATATTGGAAGTGTTGTTGTTGTGTTGATATTGAATTGATTAGAAGTTAATTGGTGATTATTTGGAGCATTTTATTGAAGTTTAAATTGTGTTTTCATGGTTGGAAGATTAAGCTATAACTCACTCATTCACATAGAAAATGTATGTCTGACTATGCATCAATTGGTATCAGAGCTTAGGTTAGCTTGTTGAATAAGTTATTTATGTGATTGTATATATGAAATGAAAATTGCTATTGTTGAAGCTTAAATTTTTGAAAATGGCATGAGGTAGGAGAAGATGAATAGTTGAAAATATTTGTCTTGAGTTTGAGTGTTCAACTTTCCCTCCACCAACTTTGCTACTTGTCATCCCATAACTTACACACCTCATCTTTGCTTCACCAACCTGATTGCCACCTCACTTTTGCTTCACCAACCTATTGGCCACCTCACTTGATCCATCCACCCCATTCAACTACCCTATTAGATACCAACTAGATCACTATTTCAACCTAGTTAGTTCCATTACTTCCCAACTAACTACTATTCACTTCTCTATTCAATAACCACTATTCATTGACACTATTCTGAAATCATAGATCATTCCAAAAATACTATTTGCCATAACCCAAAAATTAACCAATTTGTTAACCACATTACCACCATGTCTCACCAAGGTAATTCCTCCACTCCATCTCACCCTATGGAGTCTATTGTTAATCGAAACCAACAAGAGATAAGGCTTCTTCAAAAGTAAGTTGAGTCCTTAACCTCTAGGGTCAATAAGCTTACACACCTAGTCTTAGAGAGGAATGAACCACCTGCCACCCACTCACCCCAAACACTAAACCGACCCCAACCAATCCAAAACCTATAATTTGAGGATGAAAGAGCGAGCATAGTTAGTGCCTCAAGTGATGAGAATATTAAAGTTAGAAAGCCTAGGCTTGATAGAGGAGTGACTAGGCATGAAAGAAATGATGATAGAGGGTTGAAGATTGATATACCCAAGTTTGGTGGAAGCTTAAATCTGGATGATTTTCTCAATTAGCTCTACACCATTGAGAGAGTCTTTGAATATAAAAGGTATTCGGACCAACAAAAATGTAAGGTAGCTTTATTAAAATTCAAGGATTCCGCATCCTTGTGGTGGGAGAACTTGAAGAAGAAAAGAGGTAGAGATGGAAAGGAGAAAGTAACATCTTGGGAGAAGTTGAAGAAATTAATGAGAAGAAGATTTCTTCCCGAGCATCATGTGCAAGACCTCTACATGAAGCTACACACATTAAAACAAGGAGATAAGAGTGTTGAATCCTACTTGAGAAAGTTTGAAAGATTGATGATGCAGAGTGATGTGCTGGAACCTCAATAGCAAACCATTGCTAGGTTCCTTGGGGGTTACACACCAATATTGTACGTATGGTTGAGCTATAACCTTATTGTACCTTTGAAGATATGTGCAAGTTAGCTATCAAGGTGGAGAAACAAAGAAGAAACTTGAGAGTTGCCACACTAAGACCCACCTTCAAATCACCTTAAAACTACAAACACATTCTCCCATACACCAAACCCGACCCTACCAAAGACAAAGGGAAAGGTAAGTTAGTTGAGAGCTCAAGAGAGAGAACTAATTTTCCTAGACCTATCTTTGCTAAATCCAATGTTGACATGAAGGACAATAAGTGCTTTAAATGTCAAGACTTTGGACATTTCCAAGCCCAATGCCCTAACAAAAGAATGATGACTATTAAAGAGATAGAAGAGTCGTTACAAAGGGAAGAACAAGAAGAGGAAGTTGAAAGAAGCGGAGAAAAGGCTTTTGATGAAACCGATGAAGGAAACATTCTTGTTCTCCAAAAAGTGCTACAAGCTCAAGTTATGAATGAAGATGAGCAAAGGGAGAACTTGTTTCAAATAAGGTGCACAATAAAGGAAATGGTATGCTCGGTCATCATTGATAGTGGAAGTTACACCAATGTAGCTTCTACAACACTTGTGGAGAAGCTTGGATTGTCAACCATTGAACATGCTAGGCCTTACAAGCTTCAATGGCTTAGTCAATGAAGCAATGTCCATATCACCAAGCAAGTGATAGTTCCATTCTCCATTGGAAAGAGGTATGTCGATGAACTTGTATGTGATATAATTTCTATGGATGTGATTAGCACTTAAAAGTGTATGTTTATTAAGAGTTTAAATCATTGTTTTTACACTTTAAGTGCTATTAATGT
>JANKKB010027235.1:0-10324 GCA_026225775.1 Bursera palmeri | reverse complement strand
CTCTAGCCAATCAGGCACTCAAATACCAGTGTCAGTCGTACATATTACTATCCAGGTGTTTTCCTTAAATCCTGTATTAGACAAGGCAAAATAAGGCCTAACATCGATCTCAATCATATCATAAATGTTTCCTTCAAATCCTGTATCAGTCAGGATAAAATGAAGTCTAACACTATATCTACAAATCATAAGTGTTTCTCCTTAGGTCCACATTATACATGTGAACCACTAAGGTCTAACACTGTCATATATCATAAGTGTTTCCTTCAAATCTTGTATTAGACAAGGCAAAATGAAGTCTAACACTGTATTCATAAATCATAAGTGTTTCCTTCAAATCCTGTATCAAATAGGGCAAAATGAAGTCTAACATTGTATCCATAAATCATATCAAACTGACTCTATCCTGTACGGTCTAACACACGTATGGCTCAATCACGTCTCATCTATCTACACGTTCAGACCCTTACGTATCTTCCATAATCATCAATCCTAACGAGCGTAACCATGTACGCTCGGCCTATATCATAACTAGTCCCATCATACACGGTTATATCGCGTATAACACCTATCTCACTCATCACGTCATACACGTGCACCCACTTGTGATCCATGTCTCGTACGTCTTATTACTCACGGATACATGCGTATCACCCGCGTGATGTCCAATCCGTATCATACTGCCCCTCATGTAACATCCATACTCTAATCATATCCTCACATACCACCTCATGTGGTATACATATCCCATAATCCACTCCGGGTCCATCCTAATGACCTAATTACAAACATTCATCAGATTCCTCAACTAATCAAGTATTTCTGTAATTTCGAACACGCGTCTGTAATGTCCCAACCATCAATCAATCTAACGTCCTATTCGTCAATCACACAGTCTCTATTCCCTAAGCCACAACACTAAAGTGAATCGATATGCATAGTAAAATATCATAAAACATTATAATTAGGAATCCCTACCTCGATATCCGAACCGTGACTCCCGGACCTCCTCCTCTCTCTTTTCCTCATCCGTATCATAAATTCATGTGTTTCAGTGAATCCTGATGAGTCCTCATAGTCGCGGGGTCCAACCATGCAAAACTGGGAACAGGAAATTAAACTAATATTTTACATCTCGGGGGTATTACTGTAAATCCATAAATTATACAAAACTAACCAAGCGAGGGTAAGATTGCTAACCTCAAAACCCTCGGGGATCCTTACGTCATCACACGTGGTAAGGGGTAAACTGCCAACATTCAAAACAGAGGGCAGTGTGCCATGGGGGTGTAACTGCCAAGTCAACACGGTGAGGGGGCCGACTGATATTTGTCAACTTAGCTGTGTTTCACGGTTTGTCACCAGAGAACATGATCGGCAGTCGAGAACGGTGAACGGAGGGTACCACCGGCTTCATCTCCTCAAGGGAAACTTATTTCAACCATCACTGACGGCTACTAACGGCGGGAAGCTGTAGATCGACGAACGGGGAAGCGTAGACTAATGGGCCTCGTTACCGGTGATCCACGCATCGGACCAACGATCGGATGCCATCGTCGGGACCAGCTTACCGAGACGAAGCAATCGCCACCGGTGTTAGGGGCTGGCGAGGCCGGAATCAGCTAGCTGCAGTTGACGTAGGTGGACATATCTGACCCGATCTACGGTGTTTCCAACAACAGACAGGGAAACGGCCACCACCATAACGATTAGTGGGCCGAGATGATTCCATCGCCATCGGTCATGGCGGCTAACTCGTCCGGAATGCGAAGCATCATCAGAGACGGCAGCGAGTATGCCTTCTCCAGCGAATAGGGGTGTCTTTGTAGTTTCCTGAATAATCTGGCCTCCTATACAGTTTATATAGACTTTAGCTCTGGGGGTCTTTCTATAATTTTTTAAACCTTCAACAATCGTGAATCCATACCCCAAAGTCTCGACATCTCATCGACGACTCGTCCTCATCCATTTCCCATTGACACGACTCTCAAAATGTCACGGTTGGACACTAAAGACGAAAAACCCACGAACCCATGTAAAATTATTTTAGTCCACTTTTCTGAAAGCTCCCGAAAACCTTCAAATACTCATATACACGACGTCGTCACGTCTGTGTCACCCCATATATACTAAAAATTTATCATTTTATGATTTTTAACTTTAAAATCTTTCACTTACACCCCTAAATCATTGTTTCCGAAAATCCGGGTTACCACATAGGTTTTATGATTTGCTCTTGTTTAGGATTCTATTTTTCTAACTATGGTTGACTTCTATTATACTAGTTAACTCTCATATAAAATAAGATTGATAGAAGAAATAGGAAAGTAGAATTATTGTATCAATAAGAGTCCTATCCTTATTAAACTCCTATTAGGAGTAGAAGATCTCCATATAGACCTATAAATATAAGGCTTAAGAATCAGTCCTAATAGTGAAGAGATTTTATGAGAGAGAAGGGTTAGATATAAGGGGTGAATACCCTTAGTGTTTTAGGAGTAGAAATTCGGTTCAACACCGATAGAGCATGTTACTTTGTTATATTAGGCGTCAGGTATTATTCGTTTATGCTAAATGATAGTAGGCATCGGACTACCCTTAGGCGCTAATATGTTTGTTATCGGGTTTATCTCTTGTACTCTTACATGCTCATGATCTAGTGAATTTATCTCTTCATCCTTGGATGTAGGCAATTGAAGTCGAACCACGTTAAATATTTTTGTCTCTTTGTATTGTTTGAATTTTATCAATCTTGATGTTATTTATTTTCGCATAATTCCCTTACAAGAGGTATTAGAGCCATGGTTGCGAACTGGGAGAATACTATTTTATCAGAGCTAGGAAGACTATTCTTTTTTCAAGATTGAAAAGAGATTGACTACAACGATTACAAGTTGTAGGTGGAGTGATTCTCAAGCAGATGAATTCTTTTTCTTCTCTGCCCATAGCATTAGCACAGTTTACAGTCACTGTTCATTGTGAAATACTGTTCATAGTTACTATTTATCTTCGGGTTAATGTTCATAATCACTGTTCATCGTCGGGGTTACTGTTCACAATCATGTTCATCACCGGGTTACTATTCACACTCAGTGTTCATGCTATTTACTATGCACTTGGATACCATGATCATTGTCCAATGAGTATAAATTGCCGTTGTGGAAGAGATGAAGAGTTTGTGGTAGAATTCATGTCAAGGTGGAGATTTGTTAGAATGTGACCTAAATCCTACTTCTTGAAGAAATCCTTTTAGGATTAGGTTTTATAAATTGCTCTTATTTAAGATTATATTTTCCTAATTGTGGTTGACTTCTATTATACAAGTTAACTCCTATATGAAATAGGATTGATAGAAGAAATAGGAAAATAGAATTATTGTATCAATAGGAATCCTATCCGTATTAGACTCTTATTAGGAATAAAAGATCTCCATATAGACCTATAAACATAGGGCTTGAGAATCAGTTCTAATAGTGAAGAGATTTTATGAGAGAGAAGGGTTAGATATAAGGGGTGAATACCCTTAGTATTTTAGGAGTAAAGATTTGGTTCAACACCGATAGAGCATGTTGCTCTGTTATAATAGGCGTCGGGTATTATTCCTTTAGGTTGAATGATAGTAGGTATCGGACTACCCTTAGGTGCAAATATGTTTGTTATCAGGTTTATCTCTTGTACTCTTGTATACTTATGATCTAGTGTATTTATCTCTTCATCAATGGATATAGGCAATTGAAGCCGAACCACTTTAAATATTTTGTCTCTTTGTGTTATTTGAATTTTATCAATCTTGATGTTATTTATTTTCACGTAATTCCCTTATAAATGGTATCAGAGCACATTAATTTTCTTATATGTATAATGGGTTGACTTGTGCCTTATAAAAGGAGAGGATCTCATCCTTCGTCATGAGGATCCTTTTACTGATAAAATGGTGCGGACTTGGTCCAAAACGGACAATACTTCAATACCCTTACAGTGCCTAAAATTCATACATCAACAGCTACAATCACCTGTAATAATTGCATGAGTGCTTGGTTGATTAACAATGAGAAAGCTTAATTTGTTGAACCAAAATGAAACAAAATTAAACACTAAAGCAAAATGTGAAGAAAAATGGATTATAGCCTTTCGTTGCTTTCCAAGTACAAAGTGTAGCGGGTAAAAACTGAAAATGAAATAGAGAGGTTTAATCAAGGGATTTTTACTAGTATCATGAATGATACAGAAGAAAGAATATTTAACTTAAAATTTTACGAGCTGGAGCTCATAACTTCACATTGACTAGAGAAGAATTAAAGCCACTGCTTGTCTCAGTTGGGATTTAGCAGGTAAATATTTACAAGATACTTTGATTTTGATATGCTTTTAGAGTACTACTAAATCAACTCCTGGAGGTAATCTTATTTTCAGCTGCCTGGCCTGAGTTCTTCTAAATGGATGTACTTGACGATCCCAGCGACCTTTTGGGAAAAATCGTGGATCGATAATGATTTTCTCGAGTGACGCAGCGTTATTAATTAAACAGAAGATGAGTTCCACAACAACTCTACACCCAACAAAACCACCCAATTCAAACACTTTAAGATGTTGATGTGAAAATTCATTCTTCTTCGGCACCTTCATTCCTCTAGGTAGGATTGCTACTTGATTTACTCTATAAAGCTGCCACAACCAAAATAAGCAAAAAAATAATCACTTAAGTTAATTAATAGAAAATATCACCTGGGAAAGAATTGAATAAATTAGAAAGCACATTCTCATTAGTGTCATAGACCTTTTAAATTAAAATCTGAAGGTCTAAAACCTGTATGATGCAGAGGAAGAATTTTCAGTACCCTCAGTTCTAATTTATGCAGCACAGGGCATGCTTTCACTGCAGACAACAAACAGAGGAGGCTTCTGCTGTCATTTGCATCTAACAGCAATTTCAAATACTTGAGATTTTGTAATGTAGGAAATTTTGGGCATCCTCTAAACATCTGAAAAATTCAAACAAGAATTACACAACCATATTAATAATCCTCCACAGAAAAAAATTAAAAAATTAAAACACAAACTAACTTTTCAGACTGACCCTTAAGCTATCATCCAACATAAGTTTCTCTACTTGATCAAGGGGATAACATGATTTTGGAGGTCCAAAATTACGTCGAAAGAAGGCATAACTTGCCACAAAGTTCACCTCAACAAGGGAAGAAACATCTTTGAAAGACATGCTTGTCATTCTTCCTTCATACTTAAATGAGACTAGATTTGAAGCAGAAATCTCCACATATTTTAACGGATGGCAAGAACGTATCTCCAGCTGCTTCAATTTAAGGGATGGGCCGGAGACTTTAAGATTTACAAGAGATGTTACTGATGACAACTTCAACACTTGAAGAAAGGGGCAGCTAGATAAAATGTACTCGATAGCTTCCCCACCAACTCTCATATATTCTAAAACAAGTGTTGCTAATGAATCAAGTCTGTATTTCCCAAGGAACTTATCCGAAAGCCTATAATTAACAAGAGTACAATATCCCCTGTGATGGAAGTTCAACTCGAGGATTTTAACTTTCTTTGTTAATGCAAACTTCAACCATCCATCAATATGATGCTTGTTACGCTCCCCACCAACAGGAAATTTTATTTTGAACTGATCTATGATTGGAGCCTTGTGTGACTCCAACACTTGGTTGACCGCCTTAATAAACTCAGGCCTTTCAGATTCGTCGTCAGAATTGATGTATGATTTCTGAAACTCTATTCTACGAGTTTGCTTCCACAAATATCTCCACCTGCGAGAAACAATACTAGTTCTTGCTGCCTCTTTTGTGCTTATCAGAGATAGAATGTCGCTAACAATTTCATCTGGCAAGTTACTCATCAGGTCCTCCTACAATAACATTGTTAATTTCAAACAGACTGCGCAAGAATAATAGCTAAATTAATAAATAAAAGACATGGGTTGTTCCATTAACGAACACAAACGACAGAAATTATCAGCAACAGCAAAAACTTCCCAAGATTTTTTTTTTTTTTTCAACTTAAATTTTTATACTGAGATTCATTTATAATCAAATGGATGCAAAACAAAAATTAAAAGGTAAATTAACCTGGTGCTCCATTACAGAGTTTGACAGCAGCCTTTGCCTTTTCCCGGATGAAGCCATTGTCTAAGATAAATTTCCCGCAGTCTGCAGAAAATAAAGAAAAAAAAAAACTCTATTTCTTGGTAGAATTCAGAAACGTAAAATTTAGGGAAACAAAAATAAAAGTTACGCTAAGAGAAGAGCAGAGCAGAGCGGAAAGAATTTATAGACTGAAGGGAGTATGTGCGGGTGGGGAACCAAGACGCCCCTTCAGTTTCAATTTATTTATTTTGATCAAGTTCTTATTGTACAGAATTCTGCTTTCCTTAGTGTTTTGTTTTGGTCTTCCTTATTATTTAAAAAAAGAGGGTTTCTATTTTTTCATTTGTTTTTTTAATTAATTCTAATTATAAGATAATTTCTATCTGAAAACGAAAAACTGATTAACTTTTATCCAATGCAAATATTTAAAAATTTTATTTTAATCCTAATTCTCTAAAATATAAAATACCTGCAAGTTCTCTTTCACTTTAATAATGGTGGCCAAACCCTACGGTTCCCTTTAAACTTTCCAACTCTACTTCGTCTCTTTCCACGTTCAAGTCAATCTCCACTTCCCTTATTTTCTCTGCAACTTGCAGAACACCCAATAATTTATAATAAATAGAAATCAAATCAATCACCAAAATTTAAAAATATTTTATTTAATCTTTTTATTTTTATAAACTTGAGAGATTCAAAAATACAAGAAAATATATTTGTTTAATATTCAAATCATTGAAGAGTTTTAAATTATTGATTATATTATTTAAACTTAAGAACTCCAAATTTGCAACGGTACACAATATGAAAAAAAAAAACCCATTATAATAAAATAAATAATTTAGTTAAAGTTATTATAAGAATATTAAAATATGTATAAATTCGTTTTAAAATTTATTATTTAGTGTGTAGAGAATTTGATTAAAAAGATAAATTTTTAAGATTAAAATTATATCCTTTTTAAATTAAGGTTAGGATCTCCTGAACTAAGTGTTGATTTGTCTAAGATCATGCATTTAGAGTTCGAATTAAAGAGATTGGTCAAAGAAATTCTTATAAAACTCCAAGTTTGATGATGAACTGGATTTCTCCAAGAAAATCCTTAAATCTCTACCAATTCAATTTAAATAACCTGCTACAATAATCATCCAATAGTTAGAAATACCTTTTCACCTTCAATTTGGCCTTTACAAGCGCTAGCTTGTATTAATTTTGCAACAAAAAATTTAAGAGGAATGGAGAGATAGAATTCCAAAAGCATGAGAGAGAAAGAGTGAATAGTTTTTCATCCATTCATTTCGCATTGAATTGGTTAGTTGAAATGGCATTATCCTATGAATGATATTTTGTAAAATATCCAAAAGCCTTCCAACTTTGCTAGTATATCCAATAAGCAATTCATTAAACTTTTATGGCCTTTGGCTCTGGCCTGTATGAATCATTAAATCCGATTTGAGTTAAAAGCCCAAAAAATAATTCAAATTAGCCCAAATTGCCTAATTACCATAATTATGCAATTTGGCTTATTAAGCCCAATTATATAACCCATATCCAATATGTATATTAATATATCTAATATATTTTAAAAGCTCATAAATTTGTTATAGAAAAATCCAATTGTCTCTACAAAGTCTACTAACTTGACTAATTCTAAACTACTCCTATTTCTTATTAGACGATTTGTGTATCAGAGCATCACATTTTGAATATACGTGATATATTCGGATTTATGTAATAAAAGAGATTGTATGTCTTTATCATTTATTTGTAATTGGATTACATTATGATAAATGTTCATATGACGTGAATATGAATGATTTGATTGTGAGATAAAAATCGATTCACTAAAATATTATATCATTAAAACGTCCCTAGTCAAAGTACTATTGAGATAGGACATCTACAGTACAGAAAGATTAGTATTACATTTGTACTGGTTATAGAAGTATAACAGTATGATTCTCAAACATCTAAGTATTAGATACTTATGCAAGTGTATAGGGGAACATTGTTAGCCGTTTAGATATGGGAACAGATTCACTGGACATGACCCGATATGAAATCCTATTAATTTGTTACCTAAGTATCTATAGGAGGTCTATTCAAGGTAGGTGTAAGTAATCCTTAGACCTGAGACTTACATGACCATCTCATTTAGAGATCGGTTAGCTTTAACACTTGTGTGAATAACTCCTTCCGGGTTAGAGAAACGCTCATCATTGGGTGCGCTGAGAACTATTTAGGAGTGGGTGTAATGTCAAGATGGGACATGTCATTTCGGGTATATAGAGATGATGTCACACTAGATTCGATGGTGATATATCATAGGCTGGCCAACATCCGAGAGTGTGATGAGGATTGTCCTCAGTCACAGCTCGTAAATAAGAATCACACGTAAAACAAGGATCTGAATTGTGCATCGTTATTAGGGAAGACACATTCCATCCCTAGATCACATACGTGACATTTGACATAGGATTGAATTACATAGAACTACACCTCACAAAGGTTAGGCAATTTTACGTGTACTTTCGGAGAATTGGGGGACTTGGTGCTTTGTTAGAAGCCAACCATGCCTTGTAAATTATGGGCTCGATATTTTATGTTCGGGAATGCAGATAGTCCGCACGTGACGATTTACGACCAACATATCCGAAAGCTTAATGGGTTATACTTCGAAGATACATCGATGAATGATTGACACAGGAGTTATGAGAGCATTTTTCACCTAGGATAAATAGTGATTCATGAATAGTATTTTTTGTATACTATTCACATATAGGCTTAAAAGTTGTATGGGCCAATTTAGTGGGCTGGATCACTAATTAGTTTTTGGCTTTCACATGTTAAATGGATTGGGTCTATTAAATAAAGGTTTGAAATGTTGCATTTAAACCCAAGCCCAATAGGCCCATGGACAAAGGAGAGAATGATTAAACTAATTGGACTTAGTTGATATTAGCTAAAATATCTTGGATATGCATGCTTGTGATTGGCTAATATTTATATGGTTTACATTAATTTTGAATTAATGTATTTACTTGGTTGAGATAATTATGCTATTAATGTTGCATTTCATCAAGTGTGATTACTCATACCAAAGTAGAATGTTAACATATAGCATTAGATGTTATTTATTACATGAACCAATTTCTCTCTCCACTAACACTTGCTCTTGTCGAATTGCTCTTGCTCTTCCTAAGGGAGTTTTGCTTCATTTCTTCCTTAATCTCTAGCAAGATTTGTGTAATCCTAAGGTGTTAGAAGTACACACCATGGATGAAAATTAATCTCACTTATTTGCTTGTATATGTGTAGGAATTGGGTGCATTTTTTGTCACAAAGAATCATCATTTTGCAAAGGAGATTGTAAGTATTTCTTGCTTGATTTTGATTTTAATTTCAACTAATTGCATGATCCTAGGATGGTAATCCAACAATGGTATCAAAGTATGCTTAAATTAGGTGAAAAAGTGAGCAAAATGTTAGGAATTTCACATGTAAGATTTGGGGATTTTGTATTCTAATAGTTGGAATGATAAATTGATGATTTGTTGATGTTGACTATGTGTTCAATTGGATTGAAAAGCATGATTTTGATGTATAACATTTCATACCCGAATTTGCATGTATGTGTATATTGTGCATGCATGTATGTGTATGTATGTGCATGCATGTGATTTTATATGTATTTGGATGGTGGATGACATGATGACATGATGTGCATGATGAATTGGATGTCAAATACATGTATGTATGTATGTTATGCTATGTCCGAATGTATACAAGCATGTGTGATGGATGGAATGATACGTGGATGATGTGTTAACATGATATGCATGACTAATTAGATGAGTATGCATGTATGTGCCCATGTATATGCCATGACCGAAAGCATGGTGCATGACATATGTATGTAATTTTGATGTATCATGCTTAATGTGTTAATTATTAAATTTAGAATTTTATAAAATAATTAACATATTTAATTGCACTAAACTAAGCCTAATTGTCATTTAACATTCTAATTAACCAAGTAATTTAATTAAAGTATAATTTGATGGCTTATTTTCTGCAAGTGTACAGAATCGCATCTCGTAATATAGTGATTAAAAATCGGATGTCGCCCACAGGGATTGATTAATTAAGTATTAATTTAAACTGAATTAAAACTATTTAGATACTGAATACATTGGATTTGAAAT
>JANKKB010027234.1:0-10324 GCA_026225775.1 Bursera palmeri | reverse complement strand
TGCAGAGAAGAGAATTAAAAGCCAAGGGAAAAAAGACAAGGAGAGAGAGGGAAAGAGGAGATGAGACGAGAGAGATGATGAGAGGGTAGAAATGGTATTTTATTAATTTATAAAAATATGACCGTCTGTTACAAATTAGGGGGTAAATGTTAGTTTAAAAAAAGGTTGTGGTAAACTGTTTTCGTGAAATTTAATTGGGGGGTTAGAGAAATTCTCCTTTTACCATCTCTAACTGAAAGAGTGTTGCTATGCATAACCATTTTTAGAAATTCATCTATATAAATTTACGTTATATTATTATATTATTGTATTATTATCACATCACCATCCTTAATTAATATTATAAATTTCTTAAATTCACTCATGTAATTATAATATGACACATTATTTTGTATGATAAGTTTATATAAAAGAATTTGTAAGAATATGTAAATATTATTCTCACTCAAAATGTAGAGCGAGTTTGTTTGATGGATGACAATATTAAATGATTGTCGACATTAATTAATTAACTATCAATATAAAGATCAATTACCAATTAGTAGATCTATTGAATTATTATTGTTATTATTTTTCAATAGATTTTGGAATGGAGGTTTAAGAAGAATTCGGTCTCCCTTGTAGGATAAAATTTTTCCATACTTATAAAAGACAAAACTTTTGAAAGAGATTATGAATTTTTTTATAAATGGAGAATAATTTTTTTTACTTATCATATCATATTTTATTGATAATATTATTTTTCAAAACTTATGTTTGGCAATTTTTATTATTTTTTTAACATAATTATAAAGAAATATAAGAAAATAAATAGGCGTACTGATAAGTGCAAACTATATGTAAATTTTAGACCCTTGTTACTTGATTTCAATATTAGTATCTCATTGTTTTTGTATGTTTTTAGTATTTTATTATTGGTTTTAGTGCTTTTTATTTATTTATATGATAGGTGAAAGATTGAGAATGAATTATGTGGTAACTTGGATATTCGAAACAGCGATATAGGGGTGTAAGTGAAAGATTTTAAAGTTTAAAATTTTGAATTTACATGTTTCTGATACGTATTGGATGAGCCGTACGTATTGATGGTGTGTACGTACATATTTGGATGTTACAGATGAATTTGAGGATTTTTTTGATTTAGGACTAAAAGTAATTTGACAGGGGCAAACGGATTTTTTCTCTTTAGTGCCTGATATTCATGTTTTAAGGGTCATGTGAGTGAGGATTAGATGAAGATGGGTTGGCATTGAGATGCTGAGAATTTGGAATGGGATTCGTGAACGTCGATGGTTTGAGAATTTGTGATAAACCCCTAGAATCCCAAGTCTATATAAACTACATCGTGACCTAAGACATTTAGAAAACCATCACAGATACCCCAGGTCATTGGAAATTATCGTCACTACTGACGCCGGTGACCATTCATACGCCCGACGAGTTAGGCCCCGTGACTGGTGGCAATGGAACCCTTTAGGTACGCTGGTCACGGCGGTGACATCTGTTTTCCTATCCGACGTTAGAATAGGTTGGATCGATACCGTATAGTTACGGTTTATCGAAAATGCATCTCCCTCCTCCACCGTCGAGAGCCTCTACCACCGGTCAAGATCTACTCGTCTCAGCCTGACGATCCAGGAACTGGTCTCCGATCGATCGTCCGAGGCCTGGATAGCTAGAAATCGACCGTGGAAGCTCTACCTACGTCACTCGTTGATCTGCCGATTCCAGTTACGTCAGCCTTCATCGTTGGTAGGGATCGGTTTCTCTCAGCGAGACGAAGCTATTGGTGGTCGTCGTTCCTCGTGATTCACTCTCGATCGTTTTTCTGGTGACTCAAAGTGAATCACTCATGTTCCCTTGGATCCCGTGTTCCACACCAGGCCCATCCAGGGTCCAACATACATCTTCAACGCACCATCGTTCTATCATTTATCACTAGCCCACTTGGCCTCTAGCACACAAGTCTCATTCATGCCTCATACGTCTCATCACGTAGGTACACTCACCTATCATCCGTATCTCATCCATTCCATCAGATGCAATCACCCTCACACTATCCATATCTTATCTATCCCGTCTTTTACAATTACACGTGTACTATCTGTGCCTCATCTATCCCGTAATACATGAGCACACGTAATGCCCACATCTCATTATGCGCGTGCCCCTGTGTACTATCCGTGTTGTATCTATCTGCCACATATGGTCGCACACGTATCCTCCGTATCTTGACCATCAAATCAGACACACAGTCACATATATTACCTGTGTCCCAACCATCCCATCACATATAATCATACATACATACAAGATTCCTATACTAGATGCCCATCCTGGCTCTTAAACCACATACATACTACCCACATACGTAACACCCCAATCAAACATTACATAACACTCATGAAAACACATACATCAATCATTCCACATTCATATCTATTTAAAATGAAATAGAAACACACACAAAAAAATCTCTACCTCGATAAGTGAGCTACTGATCTTGGGTCTCTCTCTCTCTCGCTCTTTTCCTCATCCGTATCCTGAATCCTGTCTATCCCGATGTCTCGGTTAAATCCTCAAAGTCACGGGGTCATAACCATGTAAAACCAACACCAGGGGTTAAACTAATATTTTACCATCAGGGGTGTTATGAAACTTATAAACTATTAAGGGTTATTATGAAATTAACCAGGCAGGGGTGAAACCGCTAACCTAAAAATGCTTGGTGATCTTGATGATAAAACATATGGCAAGGGTATATTTTTCAAATCCCAAAGCTACAGGGGTGTAACGGGAGGGGTACAAATATCAAAACCCAAAGTAGTAGAGGGGCCGATGTAATTATTTCCAACAATCGTAGAGCTACCCCCTTTGACCCAGATGCAGTGCTTCAATTCTTATATGTAGAGGACGCGTCTTGGTAATAAGGTATCAGAGGGAAGAGGAATTTCTGACATTGAAGCAAGGGGACATGACTGTCCAACAATATGAGGCATGATTTACTGCGTTGTCAAGGCTTGCACCCGAGCTAGTGAATGAAGGTACAGTAAGGGCAAGAAGATTTCAAAGGGGATTGAGAGAGGACATTCGATCCTCAGTGGCAATCTTGAGGTTAGTCAGTCATGCGGATGTGATGGAAACGGCTATGGGGACAGAACAGTAAATTGGGCAGAGTAGGAGTATGGAAGGACTAGGGATACCTCGTAGAGGACCGAGACAGAGTGAGCGGTCAAGCAAGAGACAGAAAACTCCATCAGGGAGCTCCTCTTCTTCTCTTTCATCTTCTGTTTCCCAACACTCAAGGAGTGATAAAAGATGTTATAACTGCGGGAACACAGGCCACAGACTTAGAAATTGTCCAAAATACTATAGATGTGGGCAATTTGGACACTTGTTGAGGAACTGCCCATCCAGAGTGGTAGGCGTTCTGGGAGTAACTGGTCAGACTCGGGATGCCTCGCCACAAGAATCAAGGCCACTAGTTAGACAACCACAGATGCAGCGACCTCCCATTCAGCTTATAGAGTCGTCTCAAGGGTCCCAAGCTGTCTCTACTCAGTCATTTAGGCCTCAGAGGCCGTTCCAGAGGGGAGGAAGACAAGGATAGGTGACTCAGGGGTGAGTTTTTGCCATGGGTCAATCATCAGGATCGATGGACCACGATGTGGTGGGAGGTACGTTTATGGTTTTCAATACTTTGGCACGTGTTTTGTTTGATTTTGGTGCAACGCATTCATTTGTATCTACTCAGTTTGCATGTGCATTGGGGTTAAAGATAGAGATGTTAGACTATGGGTTGAGTGTAGTGTCACTAATGGGTAGCACAGTAGAAACTGAAAGGGTGTGTAAATCTTGTGTGTTAGAAATTAGGGGCTATAAATTGATGTTTGATTTGATACTTATGGAGTTGTCTGAGTATGATATGATTCTGGAGATGGATTGGTTGTCGACCTTTATAGTCACACTGGATTGTTACAAGAAGAAAGTGACAATGCGAACTCCTGAAGGTCTTGAATTCAGTTTTTATGGGGATAAACAGACACTATTGCCATACTATTTGAATAGTGTTTCAAAGCAAATAGAGGTGAGGAGTGTGATGGCTAGTATGCTAGCACATGAAATTGAGGAATATGTTTATGAACTTCCAAGGGTAGTGAGGGAATTTCCTAATGTGTTTCTTGAGGAGTTGTCAGGACTACCATCTTTGAGGGAAGTGGAGTTTTGTATTGATGTGCATTCGGGAGCTGCACCTGTATTATTAGCCCCATATCGTATGGCTCCCACAGAATTGAAAGAGTTGAAGTCTCAATTGGAAGAATTGTTAGGGAAAGATTTCATACAACCTAGCACGTCACCGTGGGTTGCTTCAGCGTTGTTTGTGAATAAGAAAGATGGATCCCTACGGTTGTGTATAGACTACAGACGACTAAACCGTGTGACTGTAAAGAATAAGTATCCTATGCCAAGGATTGATGACTTATTTGATCAAGTTAAAGGGGTAAGGTATTTTTCTAAGATAGACCTTCGTTCAAGGTACTATCAGTTGAGGGTAACGGATGAGGATGTTTCAAAGACAGCTTTTCGTACCCGGTATTAGCATTGTGAGTTCTTAGTTATGCCATTTAGGCTAACTAGTGCACCTGCTGCATTCATGGACCTAATGAATAGAATCTTTAGACCATATTTGGATCAGTACGTGGTGGTCTTTGTAGATAACATTTCGTTCTATTCATCATCCAAGATGGAACATGCCCAACATTTACGTGTAGTGCTTCAGACATTGAGGAAACACAATCTATACGCTAAGCTAAGCAAGTGTGAGTTTTGGTTGAATGAGATAAAATTTTTGGGACATGTAGTCTCAAAAAGAAGGATTTCGGTGGATCCAGCTAAGATTGAGGCGATGCTGAACTGGGAACGACCGAGAAACGTATTTGAGATTCGTAGTTTCTTGGGCTTGGTAGGGTATTACAGGAGATTTGTCAAAAACTTCTCCAGACTGGCTACTCCAATGACGAGATTAACCCAGAAAAGGAGTGGGATATGAGTGGGATGAAGCTTGTGAACAAGCTTTCCTTGAGTTGAAGGTCAGGTTGACTTCAGCTCCTATGTTAGTGATACCACAACCTGGATTGAGCTATGTGGTATACACAGATGCTTCATTGAATGGGTTAGGATGTGTGTTGATGCAGCAGGGGAGAGTCGTACCCTATGCTTCTCGTCAATTGAAGCCACATGAGTAGAATTACCCCACCTATGACTTAGAACTTGTCACAGTTGTGTTTGCCTTGAAGATTTGGAGGCATTACTTGTACGGGGAAAGGTTTGAAGTCTTTTGTGATCACCAGAGTTTGAAATATATCTTTACATAGAAAGACTTAAACCTGAGACAATGAAGGTGGATGAAATTATGGGAGGATTACGACTTCTCCATCCAATACCACCCTGGAAAGGCTAATGTAGTAGCCGATGCACTGAGTAGGAAGTCTAGGGCTATGGTCAGTGCTATAAGAGGGCATGGAAAATGGTAAAGACGATACAAGAGTATGACTTCTGAGAAGGTGGACAAGAGGAACAGATTCATTTTTATGTAGTCTCCGCTAGACCATCTCTTGTACAGAGAGTGATAGAGCTACAGGCTCAGGACGTTGAGACTAACTTCATCCGCTCACAGATTTTACGAAGCGAGGAAGTTTGTAATTGGTCGATTAGGTCAGATGAAGGTTTGAGATTCAAAGGTAGATTGGTTGTACCATCTGATACCGAATGTAGAAGTGTTATTTTAAATGAATTTCATCGCTCTAGGTTTGCAATTCATCCAGGTAGCACGAAAATATACCATGACTTGAGAAGACAGAATGAAAAGAGAAGTTGCTAAATATGTATGTAGATGTCTTACTTGTCAGAAAGTAAAGGCTGAGCATCAGAGACTCGCGGGATTACTCCAACCACTTCCTGTAGCGGAGTGAAAATGGGAGGACGTCACTATGGATTTTGTAACTCGGTTACCACATTCTCCGAGGGGTAAGGATGCTATATGGGTAATCGTTGATAGATTAACGAAGACATCTCATTTCCTTCCCATACGTACAACGGACTCAGTTACTAAGTTAAGTAAGTTGTACGTTAAAGAAATTGTGAGGTTACATGGGGTCCCAAATTCAATTGTATCTGACAGAGACTCAAGGTTTACTTCATAGTTTTGGCAAAGTTTTCAAAAGGCTATGTGTACGTAGTTGATATTTAGTACTACTTTTCACCCTCAGACAAATGGTCAGTCCGAGCAGACTATTCAGACCTTAAAGGATATGTTGAGAGCCTACGTTATGGATTTTACTGTGAGTTGGGAAGAACACCTCCTATTAGTAGATTTTCTTATAGCAATAGTTACCAGACTAGTATTGGGATGGCACCATATGAGGCACTTTATGGTAGGCCATATAGATCACCACTAAACTGGACAGAAGTAGGGAAAACTACCATTTTGGGTCTTGAACTAGTTTAGGAGATTACAGAAAAGGTAAAGTTGATACGTCAGCGTATCCTCACAGCTCAGAGTAGACATAAGACTTATACAGATAGAAGAAGAAAGCCCCTAGAGTTTGAGGTAGGTGATCATGTATTCTTGAAAGTGTCCCCATGGAAGGGATTAATGCGTTTTGGCCAGAAAGATAAATTATCTCCACGTTATATTGGGCCATTTGAGATTTTGAGACGTGTGGGAGAGGTGGCTTATGAATTGGCCTTACCACCATAGCTGTCAGGAATTCATAATACCTTTCATGTGTTGATGTTGAGGAAATATGAACCTGACCCCAGGCATGTATTAGACTGAAGTGGACTGGATATTCATCCAGATGTCTCATATGAGGAGGCTCCTGTACAGATTCTGGACTCCCGAGAACAAGTCCTGAGAGGTAAAACTATCTCCTTAGTGAAGGTTTTGTGGAGACACCATGACTTTGAGAAAGCCACATGGGAGTTAGAATCAGAGATATGCGAGAAACATCCCGATGTTTTGGATATGAGGGTTTAGCCTTGAACTTTATCATGAAAATACAGGGACGAATTTCTTTTAAGGAGGGTAGATTGTAACATCTCAAAAATTTGGGACAGTAAAAATTTTTCTTTTTCTACATATGTAATCATCAGTTGGACACATTGTTGTTTGAGATATATGTAGAAATGTAATTGGGATGAGTTGTGCAAAGAGTTAGATGAATTTGGAACAGTCTCTCGCCTGGCAGAGAGTTGACGCCGCAGCGTGAAACTGATTTCACGCCGAGGCGTGGTTTGATGTTGCGTTCCACGTCAAGGCGCGAAGTTGGAAAAGCATAAGGTGCTAATATCAGAAACTTGACGCCATTGCATGGAACCAATTCCACGTCGAGGCGCAGTTTCGCACCGTAGCGCGAAAATTTCTACGCCGCAGCACCGATGGGGGATTTTACGAAAATTAAAGATTTAGAAATATCGAGCGTGTCCAAGATTTCTTTTTAAAAAGAAACCCTAGCCCTTCCCCTTTCATTATTCACATGATAGAGGCACGAAGGAGAATAAGAAGAGAGAAAGGAGAAGGAGAGAAAGGAAAGGGAAGAGAGAGAAAGAATAGAGAGAAAGCTTTAACCTTCCGTGTATCGACATTCCAAGGTAGGGAATACTCTTCTACTCATCTCTTTCTATTTCTGTTGATTTATTGCGTGAATATGGGTTAAGGTTTTATGGGATTTAGCCTATTATCACTTGTGGGTATTGATACAAATCCGTTAATAGACTTAGTGGTATATTTGTAGAGATTTACCGCATTTTCGTACTAGAGAAGTAGAAATGTGAAACCCTTACGCGGGGAGAGGTTTTGGGTCACGTGAGATTTGTGGGTTTTGGTGTGGATTGAGCATGGGTTTTGGTGGTAGAGTTCCCGTGAGTGGTTAGGCATGCTCATTACGTTCACAAAATAGTTCAAGGGTGATTATCATTTAGGGAAGAGTATACGCGTATTTATGAATGTACATGAGAGGTGAGTTTGAGATGTAGAACAAGGAAGTGATCCTTGGATTGACCTTGCTTAGTGTGCGGGAATCCATGGAGTGCGCTGGGGACCCCAGATGGCCTTGCTAGTGTGCAGGATTCGAGTGGTCGGTGGATAGCCTTGCTTGGTGTGTAAGGATTCACATAGTTTACGGGTTAGTCTAGCTTGTGAGCAGGACCTGAGGAGTATCTAGATTGTCCTTGTTTGATGTGCAGGAATCCTAATAGATACTTGAGATATCTCTGGATAGTCCAGCTGTGTGAGCGGGATCCACGGGTGAGTGCGCGAGTTCATGAATCATGTGGTAGTAAATGGGCATGGGATATGGTTGGTTGTTCGCCTTTCCCATGTTATATTTGTAATAGAAATGTTATAGTTTTGCGTATGTTGAGATTTCCTACTGGGCTGTGTTTGCTCACCCCTTTTTCTTTCCACAGGTACTAGAGATCGGGGTAAAACATCGGGTGGGGATGTTCCAAAGGTCACTTAGAGATTTCTGGGAAGTTAGAATGGACCTATCATATGCATTTAGTATTTTCACATGATGTGTAAAAGATTTATGAATATTTGTATTAAAATAGATATTTCATATATTAATTACTGATAAACGCATGTTTTCAACTTTCTTTCAGTTCATTACACAATTCACCCCCAAGATTTCTATATAAGGGATTCTGGGGTGTGACATTGTGGGTTCGACCCTTGCTTTCACCATATTACCCGATAATATTTTGGGGATAAGTAAGGAATTAAGTTTGGGTGATCAAGTTGGTCATGCCACTATCTACAAGTCTCTTTTGAGTACGCTAGACTCACTTATGATATTTAACCCAGTTATTTCTAATTTGAGTTAAGAATAAATAAATATAATAGCCCTGTGAATTACCCTATTTGTACTATACAATCTACATATATGTCTCTCGATCATACACGTAAAGTATGGTGAATGAATATAATTTAATTATCATACAATATCTTTCAATATAGAAAATAACTAAAATTAATCATGCAGTGATCAAATATACAAAAGTATTAAGATTAATATTCAAACACTTAGAAATCATTATAGAAATCCAACCAAAATTTATTAACAAAAGAAAAACATTCATCAAGTTAGGTTATATCATAGTCCCAGTAATAGATAGTTAGTTCATACTAAATTGAAAATAAATAGAAAAATTGTAAAATATTATTGAAGACTGAAACCTGGAATCAAATCTGAAAGTGAAGAATAATTTGAAAAAGATCTCTTGTAATCTTTTCTATTTCTTTATAACTTCCCTTCTATATGACCCCTTGCAAGCCACACAACACTCATTTTAAAACAAAATAGGAAAATAAAAATCGGAATTGGCGTCTAGGTGTGAAATGATTCCACGCCTAGGCGCGGACTTCCTACCCAAAAATATTCTCCTTCCAGAAAGTTGGCGCCTAGGCGTAATAAGCAAAAGTTGGAATTTTTTCTTCTTTCTTCAACTCCAAGCCATCTTTTTACCAACTCCAACACAAATTGAAATGAATCTTTAACAAAACTAATTAAACATAAATCCTAAGAAAACTAACAAAAGAAAACAATTTAAAAAATATTCAAATAAGATAAACTGACACTTATTAGTTAATATAAATTATTACTTTTAAATTGTTTAAAAAAATATAAAACTATAATTTATATATATTAAATTTTCTGTAATAGAGGATTTTGTGATGATTAATGAAATTTGTCGAGATTTTATATGATTAATAAAACTTTTCTAGGACCTTTTATATTTTGTTAATTTTTGAATAAGATAAATAAGGGTAAAAAAGTCTTGAAAAAATCTAAGGATGTCAATGTTACTTTAACCAAATTTTGGGAATATCTATGTTATTTTCTCAAAATTTGAAGAGAATTTATTACTTTTCTAATAGGTTCGGAGTGTCTAATATTTATTCATTTATCTTAGTCTCTATTGTCATGACATACAGTGGCATATGTAAAATTTGTATGGGATCGTTAAAAAAAAAAAAAAAAGGAGAAGTAAAGTGTAACACTAAATAAATATAATGTGTGGTAGGATCGTCCCTCCGACGGGAGACATTTCCATCAATCAATTCGAATTGACTCCACTTAATAGTAGGTAAAATACCATGGGGTCATGTTACATAACTTATAGTACGAAGGTTACAAATGTATTCTGACCCTCCAATTAGATTTTAAGAAAACACTTAACTTTAAATTTTTATTAAACTAACATTTATCCTCCAAAAAATTAACATTGTTTTCCCAAAACTAACACTTACCCCCCAAATATT
>JANKKB010027233.1:0-10319 GCA_026225775.1 Bursera palmeri | reverse complement strand
TAATAGCACTTAAAGTGTAAAAACAATGATTTAAACTCTTAATAAACATACACTTTTAAGTGCTAATCAGGTGTAAGTGAAAGATTTTAAAACTTGAAATCATAAAATAATATATTTTTGACATGTATAGGGTGACATGAACATGATGATGTCGTGTATATAAGTATTTGGAATTATACATGAGTTTTCAAAAAATAAGACTAAAACATAATATTACGTGGGCTCGTGGGTTTTTCATCTTTAGTACTCAATGGTGACATTTTGAGGTTACGTGAGTGGAAAATAGATGAGGATTGGTTGGTATCGAGATATAGGGGTGTCGAAATCGAATTTGCAAAATGCAGAAGGTTTAAAAATTTATGATGGACCCCCGAAGTCCAAAATCTATATAAACTACATAATGGCCTTGCATATTGAGAAATCTGTAGAAACATCCCTATTCGCCAGAAATAACCCCACCGCCACTGTCATCGATGACCGTTCACATTCCCGATGAGTTAGGTCCCATGGTCAGTGGTAATGGAAAGGTCTCAGCACGCTGGTCACGGTGGTGGTCGTCATTCCCTCGTCCAGTGTTAAAAACATCGTAGATCGGACTGGAATTGTTTGATTGCGTCAACTTTTGGCCAGTCAATTTTGGCATCATCAGCCCCCGACACCGGTGGCAATCTACTCCTCTCGGTCGGACGAATCCAACTGTGTACTCCGATCATCGGTCCGATGCATGGATTACCAGTAACAAGTCTCGACAACCACTACCTCTCATTCACCAATGTGCCACTTTCGGCCATCGATTGTCATCATCGTTGGTCGGAGCAAACTCTTCTCGATGAGACGAAGTAGATGGTACTCTCCGTTCGTCATTCCCGATCGTCGATTGTGTTCTTCGACCAGAGAACGTGAAGCACAGCTGCCAGGGATAATTTGTCTGCCCCCTCAGCTTATGCACTTGGTAGTTCACCTTTTTGGACACCCCTTGCTATTTTGGATCTTGGCAGTTTACCCCCTGCCATGTAATTTGACATCCGGGCCCCCAAGGGTTTACTAGCTAGCAATCTTACCCCCACTTGGTTAACTTTGATTAATCTAAATAGTTTATGAGTTTACGGTAACGCCTCCTAGTGATAAAATATCGTTTTAATCCCTGATTCCGGTTTTACATGTTTATTCCCTTGACTCTGAGGACTCATTCAGGACCGTCGGGACGTATGGATTTATGATACGGATGAGAAAAAGAGAGATAAAGAAGCCTGAAAGCTACAATTCGGATATCGAGATAGAAATTTTTAATTGTACATTTCTATAATATTTTGACATGCATGTGGATTTATTTTATTGTAGTGACTTACGGAATAGAAACTATGTGATTGACGAATAAGATGTAGATGGATTGATAGATCAGAATGTTACGGACGCGTGTGTGATTTTACGGAAGTGAACGAGTAGTCGGGGAATCGGGTGAAACATGTACGGTAGTGTCGTCAGGTGTGAATCCAGATTGGGGTATGGATTATGGATACAATGTGAGATGGTACGTAAGGTTACACCTAAAGTACGGGTGTTACGTGAGAGGTGATATGATACAGAGTTAACGATATGTGGGTGATACACGTGTATTCGTGAGTTACAGAATAGGTGAGGTTAAGTCATGAGACAATTTAAATGGCCGGGATGTGAAATAAGGTGTATAGATATATGCATGAGATGAGATGGATAGGATACAGGCAATATGTTGCTCGTGCGTTATAAGACAGTTGAGGTTAAGTCATGAGACAATTTAAATGGCCGGGATGTGAAATAAGGTGTATAGATATATGCATTGGATGAGATGGATAGGATACAGGCAATATGTTGCTCGTGCATTATAAGACAGTTGAGACACGGGAGGTGTTCGAGAGCGTGACCGTGAGTAATGGGACACACGGGACACGGATTGTACGTCGGTGCACATGGGTAATGTGATGGATGAGATACAGGTTACACGTGAGTATGACCATATAGGACATGTTAGTTATGGTACATGTCAAGACCTAAAACCCCTTATATAGGAATTTTGGGAGTGAACTATGCAAATGATATACAATAAATTGAAAGTTATGCTTTTATCCATAGTTTATACATAAAACATAAATTTTCATACAAATATTCAAAAATCTTTTACAAAATATTTGAAAATACATAATGCATGTGATGGTCCATTTCTAAACTTCTCGGAAGACTCTAAGTGAGCTCCAGAATATCTTCGCCCGAAGTCTGACCTTGAGCTCTGGTACATGTGAAAGGAGAAAGGGTGAGCAAACACAGTCTAGTAGGAATATTACAATATATGCAAATCTAAACAAAGTAATCAGTGTATAATCAGATTTCAACATGTATTCACAATTCATTACAAATATCCCAGATTAGTATTTTCCTTGGATCCCAGATCAGCCAGACCAACCCAAGGCCTAACACATGTCATCTCAGCAATGCTTTCCTTGAATCCCAGATCAGCTGGGCCAATCCAAGGCCTAACCCACATCATAAGCAACAATCTCTCATATTCACACCTCCGACATTTGAGGTTTCGTATCCATACAACCCATTGTCATTTCTCTTAACAAGTCCATCAATTCTATCACAAAGCCCTTAGCCGTATGATTGTTTCAATTATTTTCTCATAATTAAGTATGGTTCCTACCACCATTATCCAAATCCACACGATTGTATTTCCTATGCATAAAATCCATACATAAGTGCCATAATCAAGGCCCATGCCCGATTTCATGCAAAAATATGAAAATTTTATTATTTGCAAAAAATTTCTACTATTACAAACTTTTTAGGATGTTGCAATTCAGGTTGAACGTGTGTGGTCATGTTCGTTAAGATTGATGGATACGTGAGACATGTGAGTGCACGTATGCGATGGTGTGCATGAGACACGAGTGAGGTATGTGAGAGAATGGTTATACAATTGTGGTATGGGAATAGGAATAGAAATAATCATGTGCAGTTTGATGTCAGTACAGATTACGTGTACTGGTGGATTGGCTTGTTTGAGAGTACAAAAATTTAAGGGTTAGGTAAATGACTGAGTCAGGGTCGGCCTGACTAGTTGCACAAGAGTCTATTAGGGTGTACAGTATGATAGAAATTGTCATGCTATTGATGAGCTGGATCCTTGTAGGACCGGGATAGCTGTACTGTTGGTGAGCTGGATCCCTGTAGGACCGGGATAGTTGTACTGTTGGTGAGCTGGATCACGGTAGGATTGGGATTGCCACGCTATTAGTGAGCTGGATCCTGGTAGGATTGGGATTACCGTGCTATTAGTGAGCTGGATCCCAGTGTGATAGGGATTATCATGCTATTTGTGAGCAGGATCCCAGAGTGATAGGTAGGATGTGTCGCATGTATGGCGACGGTTATGATTGAAATAGGGAAACTTATGGTACTGAAATTAGTGTGCACGTGAGGTAGAGAATTGAATGGATAGGTTTGTGTGTGTGTTTGATGCATGCATTGTATGTAAAATGTTATAGAATTGTATAATGTTAGAAATTTCTACTGGAATGTGTTGCTCATCCCTTCCTCCACAAGTACCCGAGGTCAGGAGTCTAGTGGAGGTGATCCAACGCTCACATAGAGGATTTCAGACAATCATAGGTATGTTTGGGTAGAATGAGTTTGTTATGTATTTATTTTATCAAAAAATTTTGTAACCCGTGTTTTTCAGTATAAATGTTTTATTTAAAAAGGTTTTATGTGATTTTATTTATTTACATAGCCACCCCATGGTTCCTGTATAAGAGATTTCGAGATGTGACAAATGTTGTCGTCATAGTGAGTCTTCCAAGACTCCCACTCTACAATCTCATCACGAAGAAGTTTAGGAGGAACAAGTCTATCAAAGGTATACAAGACCTGTCATGCCCTAGGACTATCTTGAGTTTCATTTTTCAATCTAGGAAATTAGTGTTGTTAAAGATATTTTTGCCCTCAATGATAGAACGTAGAGACATGTTCCTAAACATATCTTAATAATCAATCCAGTTGAAAATGTCCAACAGAATAAAATAGATACGTGTTGAGAAATTAAAAAAAAAAATAATACGAAATAACATTAAATAAAATTGTAAATTTAATGTTATTCTTCTATTATTTTTTTCAAGTTTCCAATCTTCTATAGAGTACTCGGGAAACCTAGTTTCCTAGTGGGCCAGGACCCCATTAGACAATATTCAACCTTGACTTTAGCACAACAAATTACACAATGCTTAATTAGGTAGGTCTCTTAAACCAATTGTATCTAATACAACTCATAGCAAGTTAGGTCGACTCCTAGGTCAAGTACATCTAATATCACTTCCAACATTTTATCTGAATCCATCTAGGCCTTAGCTTTGGCACAACAAACCTAATGATTCAGTCAAACATGATCCATTGACTAGGGTAAGCTTTGTAGTCCATGTCAAAAAAACGAAGTGATCTTGACTTAGGTCAACAAATCACAATAGCCTAAGACACACTACATGTAACAAAGCTTTCATGATTCAAACATATCTGCAAAAGACGTGACCTTGACTTTGGCTAACAAATCACAATCAATCTTGGACTTAAGAATTAATCACTAAATAGAAGGAAAATACGCTTGATATTTAAGTGAGGGAGTTTTCAAATAAATTTAACTAAAAGTCAAATTTATTATCTTTGTTAGGTCTTATCATCATACACTCCTAAGCATGCATAGTACCGTAATATATATCTTAAGGCTTAAATATATTATACAAATGGCAATTGTTATGGATATACTAAATGCTCTAAGAGCAAGTCCCCCTAGGTGCACAATTCTATCTAATTCATTCTAACCTGTTTAACATTACACTTTTTCAGAAAGCTTTAGTTTCATTCAAGAGGAATAAGGTGAGAAGAGAAATATATCAGAATTAGATAGAGAGGCAGGACATGCAAGTCCTATTTTAATTACAACACATGAAATCAGGGTCTAGTATCCATAACCCGTTACCAAGGAATTAAAGACACTCGAGCATGTTATCAATCAATCATGTTCTCAATCAAATCTAATTTGATTAATCTCATTAACATGACCATCCAAGGTTCAAACAAATCACATATTAATGTGATAATGAAACTTCTGATACTGGTTAATCCAGTTAACCATTCTTCCATACACCTAATATTATCAAGCTACAAAAATTCAAATCTAATTGAATTTTGTACAAGGCACACATCAATTAACCTTATTTCCACCAAACTTTCAATTATTCTAAATAATTTTCAGATTTGAAATTTTTCAAATTTAAATTTAAAATATAAAAAAATTTGAACTTTTAAAGAATGGATTCCAAATTCAATTTGCATCTAAAATCAATTTGGGTTTGCCTAGCAAGGTCCAAATTATTTAATTAATTTGATTTTACTAATCAAACACTTTTGGGCCATAATCAAACTATTTATTCAAAGCCATTTGCTTACACATTTAAAATAGATTTTAATTAAAACAAACTAGTTTGAACTTTTATAGTAATATAAGCCCTATTAGAAATTCAAAATACATTTGGGCTTACTTAGCATACATAAAGCCCAAAACTAATTTCAATTATACATATATCTTGTCTAAAAGCTTTTTTGGCTTATCCAACAAATTTTGACCCATTTTTCATTTCAAACCAAATCCAACATATAAAACAAATTTGGTAGGCTTCCTAATTCCATATTAGCCAATTAACATACCTAAGGCCCAAATATGTCATTTAGCCCATATAAAAGCTTTTTGGGCTTATCCAACAAATTTTGGCCCATTTTTGATTTCAAACCAAATCCAACACATAAAACAAATTTGGTGGGCTTCCTAATTCGATATTAGCCCATTAGCATACCTAAAGCCCAAATATGCCATTTAGCTCATTAAACTTCCAAAGAATAATGGCTTAGGTATAATGGGCTTATTATCACACAAATTTATTCTAAACTAAGCTAGGCCCAATTAGATCTAACCTAACAAGGCTTTGGCCCAAGCTTGATCCAACAAGCCCAATTGTGAGTATAAAGCCCATTGGTCTTAATTAAAGTATAATTAACTTAATTACACAACTAAGGTATTTAGGCTTAATTAGTATACTAATGTCAAAATGGAAGTCTAATTAGTGTATGAATAATTTGCTAATTAACACTAAAATCCCAAATTTTATGTAATTAGTATAATGCACATGTGTTTTTAATCAAATTAACACAAAATCAATAGATATACAAGCTTGATGAATTTGGGTACTACATGGATTACACACTAAATTTTCAATTCAATCAATTGAACACAAATTAGCATGCTATCAGTCATCCACAACATCAATTAACCATAAATTGAACCAAACATATCCTAATTATGCAAAAGCCTTAAAATTCCATACACTTTCTAATCCTAATTTGCATTGGCTTTGATACCATGTTGAAATTTCCCTATGATCATGCAATTGGCAATTGGAAAGTGTCAATTAAGTCAAGAACACTCATATAACTCCAAGCTACGTGATTTGGAGAAGACCTACTTCAAAAAGGGCTTGAATCTTAGCTTTCCACTATGGGAATTGTTCACGCAATGCTAGGAACACCTAATCCCTCCTTGAATGATCTTTTTTTGCTAGAAACCACCTTGATTTAGATAAAAATCAAATGGAAGTGTGAGCGGAATAATTAGGAAATAAGAGAGGTGAGAGATCTTCAAAAACTTTCTTGAATTTTCTAGGAATTTCTTCCCAAAAAAAAATCCAATATTTTAGCCTTTATATACTACAAATTATTCCAGGATTATTCCTTGTAAAATTTCACATAATACCTTGAACTTTTTGGTAGTTTAAAACAAATCCACATGGGCTTAATAGGCTTGAACTTAATCTAATATCATAAAGCCCAAATGTGTATAGTAATCTAATTAACTAAACTAGCCCATTTTGGCCTCTTAGCCCAATTTATTTAAATCTATATCTAATATGTATTTAAATAAATCTAATCTATGTGAATGCCCATTTATTTTATGAAGATCTAATTTCCAAATTCAAGGCCAAGTTGATTTGATTAATTCTAAATCAATCTTTTTAGTTCTCTCTAATTTGACAATTCTAAAATGTCAAATTCTTAATTCCTCATTCTCTTCCATATCATTCCTTCACCATAATGTTATCGGTGTTCAATCCATTAGGTTTCCAGATATGTTAGTACTAAATCGATTTAATCGGACTATCCGAATACTACGTGAAATGCATTGTGCCGTTACCGATTTACAAGATATGGTTACCTTCTAGCAAAGTACTATGCTTATCCAATTCTCTAAAAGGATCCGTAAACCATTTTCACTGGTTTCAAGTGTAGTTCTATGTAATAAAATCCTATGTCAAATGTCACATACAAGGTCTAGGGTTGGAATGTGTCTACTCAAATAACGACGTACATTTCGGATTCCTATTACAATCGATTCTCTTAATGAGCAATGACTTAGAGCTACTCTAATTACTCGCATGCTAGCTAGCCGTTGAGCAATCATCGTTGAATTTTGTATGACATTATCTCTTTTTACCCAGAGTGAAAAGTCTCATTTTATCATTACACCAACTCCTAAATGGTTCACAGTGTATCCAATCACGTGTATGTGAAACCCCTAGAATTTCATACGCCAAGTTTCAAAGCACACCGATCTCCAAATGAGATGGCTATGTAAGTCTTAGGTTAAAGGATTACTTATACCTACATGAACCTCCCATAGACACTTAGATAAACTACCAATAGGATATCTATGGGAGGTCTATTCAGGGTCGAGTCTAATGAATCTGTTTCTATTCTAAATAGCCAACAATATTTCTCTCGACACTTGCATAAGCATACAATACTTAAATGTATGAGAATCATAAACAAGTATAATACTAGTCTATTCGTATTATGGATGTCTCGTCTCGATAGTATTTTAACTAAGGATAGTTTAATGATAATATCTTATAAATGTTTGATATCTATCTCACAATCATATCAACACAATATTATCATAAAGACTTTTATCATATTATAAAATATCTAATCTAATCACATTTAATGATAAAAAGTAATTTTTTTTATTAATATACATCAAATAAGTATTGTAATTGCCTGTAGGCCACATACACCAACATCTTCATCATTCCTGGTGTTCTCGTCATTATTTTTCTCTTCATTAGGCATAATGTCTTCTTCGCATATTAGAGCATAGCGTTTATCTTTGGCTGGGCAGACAACAGCAAAGTGTCATGTACCGCCACATTTGTAGCATTCCTTCCCTGTAGAGAAGAAGTGGACTTGGATTTTAAGGATTCAAGCTTGCTCCTAGAGTCCATCGGTTCAAAGGGGAAATTGTTTGCTTTAAAATTTGCAAAGTTGAAATTGGCCCGATTAGGCCGATTAAAATTGGCATTGGGTCGATTAAAAATGGCTCGGCCTCCACTATTACCTGCCCCTGAGTGCCTCTCATAATTGGTTCTCTTTGTAGAATGTGTCTTGTGAAGTCGTCTTCCTTCCTTGGTTCAACTATTGCTCTATTTAAGTTGCCAATTGAAAGCTTCTTCCACACTAACAAGTTGGATTGTGAGAAGGTCACGTTGTATTTCCTCTCTGAGACCATCTTAGTACCGTCGAATTTTCTGCCTCTCTGACTCTGTTACTCTACTTCTTAAGGTGATGTCGTGAAATCTGTGGGTGTACTCTTCCACTATGTTTTGATCCTCATGCAATGAGAGGAACTAAGAATATAGATTCTCTTCTAAATCGATCAGTTGGTATTTCTCCTTTAACTTAAGCTTCATCTCCTCCCGATCGGTGATTGGTGGCTGTCGAAGTCGGGTGAGTTGGTCTTGGATGCTCTCCCACTATTCAACAACTCAACCCCTACACATCTCAAACCACTCTCACTTGGCGGTAAGGTAGGACGCCATACCACTCTAGGTAGTCCTCCATCGCTGCAAGCCAATCTTGGAACACCAATGAGTCCAACTTTCCATGAAAGTCTTCGACGTTAACTCGTCGCTGATGGGTTCTAAGATGTGTAGAAGTTAAGTTGTCGTTGTATACTGGGTTATGATGGTTGGTGTAATGAGGCCGGTAAGGGATGGGATGTTGTTGTGGAAATTGGTGTGCTTGCGAAGAAGCCTGTTGTGTTTAAGGAAAGATCCCTGAGATAGTTTCAGTTACTGGATATTGAAGTGGTTGATTATAGTGTTTGATATTGAGGTTGGGCGAGAGGGAGGTTGATGGTAGTAGGTCCTTGTGCTGAGGGTATTAATGATCCTAAAGGGTACATAGTTGAGTGTACTGGTGGTATTGGGTGGGTGAAAGTGGGTTGAAGGACGATGGGAAATTGTTGTGCTTCGGATTGTGTTGTTTGGTTTGTGGATTGTGGCGAAGAAAGTTGCAGTTCTAGTTGCGGTCCTGAGTGGTTGATCTGTTCTTGCGATCGTTGTACTTCTCTACTAGCATCTGAGTCGTTTGTCTCGCATCTGAGTCGTTTGTCTCTTTGCCATCAAAGGCCCTTGCCCACAGCGCGTCGATGCATTGAAAAATGGTCTCGTGCCTCTCCATCCGAAACTGAATATTCAGGAGAATATCATCCCGCTGTTCGTCGGTAAGTTTTTCTCCCTCTGCTGCGTATGATTTACCACTTCTTGTTGTCATGAGATTTAGATGGTTGAGTATCAAGCGGAGGTGTTGAGTTGATCGTTAATTGGCTCTGCTGTTCGAAACCTGCCAACTGGTGTAGGATGCGTCTCACACAAGGAAATTAATCTACCTACTAATAATCGGAGTCTCACTGAGAAGAATAAAAAACTAAGCATTCTTGAAACTGATATTTATTGATGTTCTGCTTCCTAATTACAAGACTAGAGGCTCCTTACATGGTGAGCAATGCTAAATACAATTAGAAGTAGGACGGGATCCTAAGCCTAGTTGTATCTAAACTCTACTTAAGATGAAAAATCCCTTTTGGGCAAAAACTCCTACTAAACTCTACGTAAGAGGAAAAATCCCTTTTGGGAAAAAACTCCTTCATAGTTTCTGATTCATGTTTGACGACCACGTCATTTCTGCAGGTTGATATCCCCTCCTGTTTCGTTGGTAATGTCCTGGAGAAGTGTGAGCTTCCATATAAAAATCATGGACACGTTATATTGGCAGATCCTTCCACAATCATGTTTTATCCTATTAGTAGCACTGAGATTCGATGTTTGGTGGATGTAGCTGGCCAGAATGTACCATCCATTTCCAATGGTGAAATGACCCATAATTTAAAAACTGTGGTGGCG